>LOJH01009089.1:0-28821 GCA_001685095.1 Ellobius talpinus
TGAGTTAGATGCTTGCTACTAAGCCTGACAACGGAGTTTGGTCCCTGGAAGCCACACGATGGAAGGAGAGAACCAACTTTTGCAGGCTTTCCACAGACCTCATATACAAAATAAATACATGTGAAAATTTTAAAAAACAGCTAGGTGGTAGTGGTGCACACCTTTAATCCCCAGCACTCTGGAGGCAGAGGCAAGAAGATCTCTGTGAGTTCGAGGCCAGCCTCGACTACAAGAGCTAGTTCCAGGAAAGCCAGGGCTATTACACAGAGAAATCCTGTCTCGAAAAACCAAAAAAAAAGAAAAAAGAAAAGAAAAAAGAAAATTATCATCGACCTCTGCAGGAGGTAAGACAGTGTGCTTATATGACTGAAATGGACAATGATATAATCGTGTGCATGAAAAAAAATAGCGAAGCAGAACTGAAACAGCCAAGTTCAGAAGCTGCCGCTGGCACAGCCTGTGGGGCGGGAGTGGGGGGCAAACGGGTAAAACATAAGAACTAACGCAAGACCAGGGAGTGAGGGATCAGCACAGGAAGTTCAGGGCCTTGAGTGACAGGTGTTCCAGAAACAGAAGTGAGGAAACAGAGGACAGGAAACAGAGGGGGATGGGGGAGCAATTCAATTCTGAAAAGTAACGACCAGGCCTTTCCACATTGACGGGGCTGTTGAAGCCCAGGCATGGTGGTTCACACCCATAGCCCCGGTACTTGAGAGGCCAGGATGGAGGATCATGAGTTCAAAGCCTGCTTGGATTACAAAGGAGACTCCAAAATAAAGATAAAAAAATGGGGACTGGAGAGATGGCTCAGAGATGGCACTGGGTTTGATTTTCAGCACCCAAATGGAGACTCATAGCCATCTGCTAACTCCATTTCCAGAGTGTCCAATGCCCTCTTCTGGCCTCTGTAGGCACCAGGCATAGACATGGTGAACAAACATACATACGGCAAGACACCTATACACAGAAAATAAAAACAACACCCAGGAGGCAGAAGCAAGTGGATCTCTGTGAGTTTGAGGCCAGCCTGTTATACAGAGGGAGTTCCAGGACAGCCACGGTTACACAAAGAAACCCTGTCTCAAAAACCAAAAACAAACAAGTAAATAAGTAACAAAAATAAGAAGAGCAGGCCCTTTGGGTGATGGCTCAATGGGCTAAGCTTAAACTCACATGGAAGTTTGCATTTGCAAAATTTCAAAACTTTGCAGCCCAAACTTATTTTCCATAAGGAACCAGATAGATTACACCCAAAGGCTGTAGCAACAAGGTGGCATCAATAGCTCAATAGACCAGCAACCTGTCCAGTTGCATGCTGGTGTCCCAGCACAGGCAGTCTGAAGCCACTCAATCACAACATACATTCAGGGTTCTGAAGGACAGTGGCCTTCTTAGCAAGGCATCAGTCCACCAGCAGGGAGGACAGATTTGTGATGTCACCTTCCAAGCACACTGGAAGAGCTTTAGGAGGTCTAGACAAAGTAGGGCCACTAAGGGGGAAGATGCTGTGGTCCACTTTCTGTTGCTATCACTGAATGTCACACCCTGGGTCATTTATATAGAGTAGAAGTTTATTTTAATTATTGTTCTTGGGTTGGAAAGTTTAAAGTCAGAGGCTGTGTCTGACAAGGACCTCCTTGCTGGTGGGACTAGGATGCAGGGCATTGCCTGGCAAGAGGGGCCACATCCAAGACCTGCAATGCTGGCTTTGATAACAGACCCACACTCGGGATAACAGATGGATCTATTCTGCAAGAATCATGTCTGGATGGAGTCACACAATGAGTCCTTGGGACTGAGTCCCCTTGTCAAGTCTCACCTGGTCCCACCTCTTGGTTCTTCAATATGGGAACTAAACTTTCACAGGAGGATCCCCCAGGGGACATTCACTTCTTGGCAAATACACAGTAGTACATGAAACCAATCCAGGAGAGAGACAAGGGTATCACAGAGGGGCACAGAGAGACTGAAAGGTGATGAGCACTACGAGGCTCGTACTGTTGTTGCCACAGGGACTGGCAAGAAACAGAGCTGTGCTGAGAGATGTCACAACCAGCCCTTCTGTTTTTGTGCTGCTGCTTAAGAAAAGGAGGCCCGGCATTGGAATGATGTCTAGCGGGTCACAGGCTCACCTTGTAACCCGCTGGATCTGAGATTCATTCCCGGAACCTGTGTAAAATTGCTGGGTGTAGTGATGCCCAGTTACAAGCCCAGGAGGTTGAGAGAGGGAGATCCCGGTGGGGCTCACTGGTTGGCCAGCCTACTCTAATTGACTCACAGGAAGAGGTTGAGGGCTGCCAGCAAGTGGGTGTGGCCAGGCATAGTGCCTAGGGCTTTACTACTACAAGGGGGCAGAAAGTGGTTAGTTTTGTTTTCTTTTGTTTTGGATGGTGCTAGGGATGGAACTCAGGGGCCAGTGCTGGCAAAGAAAGCACTCCACCACGGAACTATATCTTCAATCCCTCATTTTAAAAAATCAGAATAAAATGATAGGTAGAATTAGTCGGGCACAGTCGAGAAAGAATATAGCATAATACGCAGCCTGGACTGGACGCGCGCTCACAGTCATCCTCCTGTCTCGGCCTCTAGTGGTGAGATTACAAGCACGTGCCACCACACCCTGACATTCGTTGTTTGCAGAACAATGGCCAGCCTGCAGTGCCCAGAGCAGGGATCGCTCCACTTTGTGTCCATGCCCACCATGGGCTGAGAAGACAGGGATGCCTGACCAAGGGCGGGCATGGGAAGCCAGGGTGCCTCCGGGGGCGGCGCGGGGCGGGGTGAGGAGGGGCGGGGTCAGCGGCCACCACCTCTGGGCGCAGTGTCCTTCGCAGAGCAGCCAGCAACTGCGTGAGTGGGACTGCGGATAGGTAAGACCCCGACAGCGGGGAGACAAAAGGGAAACTGAGGCCGGCACCGAGCGGGCGGGACTCCTCCCGAGAGAGTGTGCAGCTCAGGGTGGTTGGCACCCTGGGGACAGCTGCCAAAGTCCTCCCTCTCGGTAGGGACTGGGTAGGTTGCTGCCGACAGCAGCTGGGCCCAGAAGGGAGGCAGAAAGGAGAGGGCCTCTGGCTGCTGGGAATCCTGACTCCCTTGCAGGGGAGCCCTGAGATCCGTGGGAAACTGAAGCTGTGCAAAGGTTCACCCTGGCAGACTATAGGAGTCAGGACTTGCGCCCTGGCTTTCTGATGCCAAAGCCTGCTTCCTCTGCATGCATGCTGTGGCCGCCTCTCCTGCGCGGTGATGTGTGCACTCGGGCATTGCATGCTCAGATCTGTGCCTGGCCATGGCTGGACCGAGACCCGCTGGCATTCAGAAACTCCGGACAGTGGGTATCTGACGGGTGGGACCGACAAACTTGCTTTTTACTCTGGTCTTCGGCTGTTCCCTAATCGGACTTTTCGGCTTCCTCTGTTCACGTTCTCCTTGTTAGGGGTTGTGCAAGCGGCGCCTGAAAGCCTGCTTTGTTTGAAAAAGTTGCCACTTGGGGTGTTGGGAAATGGCGTTGCCCAGACCTCATGATGACCGGTTCCTGCCGGTCCTAACCGATCTGTTGCTGGCGCTGTGATTACTTTCAGAATGAGAAAGGCTGGCTGGCAAAAGGTATTAATGAGGATTTGCAGGTATGTTAAGAATAAAAAGCCCTGAAATTCCCCGGGACAGCAATGGTTCGGGGGGGNGGGGAAGGAAAGCTCAAGGATGGGGCGGAGCTTCAGGCAGCGCAAGGAAGAGGGCTGGCTCCATTCTGTTTCTAGGTCACGGCCTCTAGGGAGGTCCCAGAGCAACAGGTGCCCCATACCTACTGGCCCTGTCCTAGCTTCACAGACTGGGACACTGATGTCCCTGAGTAACAGAAGGTCTGGACTTGCCTAGCCAGGAGTGAAACACTACAGAGGCTTCGGTGAGGGAGGGCTCAGGCATCCCATCTGGTCCTGGGCTCCAGATAGCACCATGGATAAAGAGGTTGGTGCTGTTGGCCTGAGACCTTTCAGACACTGGGAAGAGAATAGTGGGCCTGATCCTTGCCCAGGGAGCTATATTCCAAGCAGAGGTGACAAAGCTATCCCAGAGTGGCTGTGTGTCATTGTGGGCTTTAGAGACACAAACCTGGACAATCTCTTGGACCTCAGTTTCTTCACCTGGAAAGTGGCACTAGCAATAAGCCCCCTTTGGGTCCTGAGCAGGTTGTGTGGTGGCTGAACCCTGCCCTCATAGCCACTGTGAGGGATACAGGAAGCTTTGACAGGATGAAGGAAGAGTCCTGGGCCACTGAGCAGTGAGTGAATGATGCCTTGGTTCCTTCCCCAGAGTCATGGGGTAGTGAAAGTGAAGAAGTCCTGTAGCCACGGCTCTGCTCTCTATTACCCTGCACTCTCTGTCCAGAGTGTTCTCCAGAGGTGGAAAGGTAGCCACTTCCTCCCCCAGAGGAAGCAATTGAGTGGTCCCCTGCATGGATAGCTACAGCCCTGTGTGGAGTTTTCCTGGGAGATCTCGGTGCTCTGTCTTCCGTTCTGGAACATCCCAAGGCCCCTTAGCAAGCTGGTAGCAGGGTGAAGCTTTGGATGTTGTGAGCCTTCTGGAAGAGGCCGAGATAAACAAGGGTGAGCAGACTGGCTTTGCCCCCTCTGAGTATTCCTGCCCTGGTCCTCTATACCCTCCAGAGACTCCACCCTGGGCTGATCTCCTACCCAGCTCAGCCTAGCCCAGGGTGACTCAGCTTCATGGGCCCTACCCCTGCCTGTCTGACACCCCTCCAGGCGGGTGACTCAGGAACCAGGCAGTCTCCAAGAGGCCCCTTTCTCCTTCAGTCTCATGTGGGGTTGGTGACTGTCCTGTTTTGTGACCTTGGATGTGAATAGGGACCCTCCCTCTGATCCCCTCAGTGCAGCAGAGTATAAACATAGCCTGACCTTTTGGGGACAGCTAGAGGATGTCAGCAGAGGCCTAGAGTTCAGTGTCCTGTACCCAGATCCTATCCTCATGGTATGTCCTTGGGATGGCCACTACCCTTTTCTATATAGTGGATGGCTAATGGGAGACTTGACAGACTCTGGAATCCATCGATAGAGACACTGGTTGATCCCGTTTGTGGACTTCCTGGGCACAGAGCATGGGCCTGCCTGCCTGCTCTGCTGGGCGCTATGACAGGAGAGCTTTTGCCTGCAGAGAGGGAAGGAGGGAAGAGGTATTGCTGCAGTGTGGGAGGGGGCGATTAAGGCTGGCAAACCTCTAAGGCGGGGTTCTCAGGAAGGAAGCCAGCTACACAGGTTCTGACCTGGTAGGAATGTTCAGAGAAGGTGCTGAGGGACCTAAAGGGGTTCCTGATGGCGGGGGAGGAGCTGGCTTGGGTTGGAGCAAGGAGCAACTGCCAGCAGGCGTTGGTTTCTTTGTGGGAGATGGACATGTTTGAAACTTGGTGTTGGCCAGGAAGATTGTTAGTTTAAATTTGGGGAGTTTCACCTCAGCCAATGAAACACGCTGCCGCTGCTGCTGCTGCTGCTGCTGGTGCTTGCCTGTAATCTAAGCCTTTGGGAAGTTGAGGCAGGAGGACTACTGTCAGTTTGAGGCTAGCCTGGGCTACATAGTGAGTATCTTTGTACACCTAAAAAGAGAAGAGGAAGCCACAGTATAAGCTAGGTCACAGTCATGCAGGCCTGTAATCCTAGCCCTCAGGAGTTAGGAGGCTGAGGGAGGAAGATCGTGCTTTCAAAGGTTAGCCTGGACTATAAAATGAGTTCTAGGTCAGCTTGAGCTTCTGCCTTAAACAAACAAACAACAAAAGCAATAGCAAACCCTGACAGGGTCAGCCAGCTCTTGGAGCCGGAGTGACACTGTGACGGAGACTTGGCCTCAACTAGGGACAGTGACTCTTTCCTTGCTCCCCCCTCAGCCCCTCTGATTAAAGCAGAATCTGTCTGTGTACCCCATGCTGGCCTAGAACCTACAATCCTCCTGCCTAGGGCCCCCCAGTGCTGAGGGGTTACAGGCTGCACCACCGTGTTTGCAGAACACTGCAGTTGCTAGTCCAAACTTCAACAGAGGCATAGCAAAGGGCCCTCAGGCCCCACCCACTTCCCTCTCTCCTCAGGCAGCCTTTCCAGACCCCAGGTGCCCCCACTACAGCTTCTCAGAGCCCCAGATGCTCCCATTCACACAGCTTCTCAGTCAGGTTTGACCTCCAGAACATGCTGCCTTCCCACCCAAAGCCAAGTGGGCCCACCCTGCTTTCTGTCATTCGTCTTCTGCAGTTACCTGCCTCCCCCTCCCTTCCCAAAAGCTTATGTTGAAAACAGTTTTCAACTCATTAAAAATGTCCTCTAAGCCATGACTCAGTGATGTAGGTGAGTCATCCCTGCTACACAGGAGTCTGACACAGAAAGTTCAAGATCTGTCTGGGCTATTCTAGTTCCTCCCTCCCTCCCTCCCTCCCTCCTTCCTTCCCTCCTTCCTTTGTTTCTTTCCTCAAGACAGGGTTTCTCTGTATGGCCCTGGCTGTCCTAGAAATCACTTTGTAGACCAGGTTGGCCTCGAACTCACAGAGACCTGCTTGCCTCTGCTTCCCGAGTACTGGGATTAAAGGCGGATGCCCCAAATCGGCTAGTTTACTTTCTATTGCTGTGATAAAGCACCACGACCAAAAGCAACTTGTAGAGGAAAAGGTTTAGTTGGCTTGCAGCTTACAGTCCCCTGAGGAAAGCCAGGGCAGGGACCTGGAGGCAGGAACTGAGGCAGAGGCCATGGAGGAGTGCTGCTTACTGGCTTGTTCCCTTGCTCAGCCTGCTCTTTCAGAGCCCAGGACCTCCACCTGCCCAGTAGTGGCACCACCCACATTGGAATAAACTCTCCCACGTCAATCATTAATCAATAGAATGCCCCACAGATTTGCACACAGGCCAGTCTTATGGAGGCATTTGCTCAGTGGAGGTTTTCTCTTTCCAGATGACTCTCACTTGTATCAAGCTGACAAAAACAAGCATGCAAACAAAACTAACCAGGACACTTAGTGAGACTTTGTTTCAAGATAAAAAGTGAAAAGACAGCTGGTCATGTAATCAGTGGTAAAACGCTTGTCTGGTATGTGTGAGGCCCTGGGTTCAGTGTCCTCAGGGTCAGCAAGAAAAGGAGGAGGAGGAAGAAGGAGCAGGAGGAGGCAGCTGCCGTGCAGGGTTGGGGCTTAGCTCAGAACACTTGCTGGCATGCTGAAGCCCTGGCTTGGATTCCCAGCACTCATAAACTAACAAATGAAAATCCTCTGAAGCTTGACGGAGGGAATGTTTGAGACTCCCCGTTGTTGGGCACAGACTAGTGACTTTTCCGTTGCTATGTTAAAACACCATAGCCAAGGCAAGTTATAAAAGGCAAGGTATTTGGCTTCTAAGAGCGCTGAGAGTCTATCTTGGTGGGGAGGCATGGCAGCAGGCAGGCATGGTGGAAGGAGCAGGAAGCTGAGAGATCACTCCTTCAAAGGCAAGCAGGGGGCAGAGAAAGTGAACTGAAGTAGGAGAGGCTTTTGGCTTGCCAAGCCTGCCCCCAGTGATGTACTTCCTCCAGCAAGGCCACATCTCCTAAGCCTCCCCAAACAGCACCACCAACCAGAAGCCAAATATCAAATATCTGAGCCCATGGGGGACGTTCTCATCAAACCACTTCAGGCAGTGAGGTTGTTTTTGTTGTACTGTAGATTGAATTTAGGACCTGGCTAATCAAGCCCTCTGTCTACCTACCACTGAGCTACATCTCCGGCCCACAGAATTTGTATGTGGAAGGTTAATTCACCTCTCTCGGTCTCTCTCTGCCTCTGTGTGATGCACATGTTTGTGTATGGGCGTGGAGGCCAGAGGTTGACATTAAGTGTCTTCCTCAATAGCTGCCCACTTGGTTTGCTGAGGTAGTATCTCTCTGGGCAGGGGGTGGGGGGAGCTGAGTTTGCCAATTCCTGCTAGTCTTTGCCTCCACAGTGCTGGGGACTGCAGGTGGATCGCCACACCCACCCAACATTCCTATGGATATTGGGGATCCAAACTCCACTTTTCACACTTGCACAGCAAATGCTTGACCTACTGAGTCACCTCCCCAGAGCGGCTTCTTATCTAATGCAAGCAGACACCCCCTGATTCTCCAGCTGCTGTTCATGTCTTTATGGGAACCATTTTTTTTGATGGGGAAACTGAGCCTCAGTCAGGGTACTGACTGGCTTAGTACTCCCATAGCAAGCAGAGGCAAAGCAGCTCTGGACTTCCACACTAGGGTCCCCTATTCTCTAGCACACAGGGTCTTGACTCCAGTCCAGAGACTGGCTGCTGAAGGCCCAAGACCAACTATAAGACATGGAAAGAGGGCTGGCCATCAGTCTTGAATGTTTTCCTGAGTGTCCATGTGAACGTAGCTTTGTGAACAGGGCAGAGCCTGGCCTAGAGTGCTGAGTGACTCCTCTGGGCGAGGGCACCAGTGTGGATGGAGTGTGCTCTCCTCCCTCGCCCATCAGGAATAGGTGGGCTGGTTAATCCCAGGGGACAGGACCTCAGAGGCACTTAAGGCTATGCTGGGCTGCTTCCCATGGTCCTTTAGAATGTCTCTCACCCACCCTGTGTTCTCTTTCAGATCTTTCCAGGACAGTGGTTGCAGTAGCTATGGCTCCATCCTGGGTGCCTGCCGTGGGCCTCACTCTGGCGCCCAGCCTGGGGGGCTTCATGGGCTCTTACTTTGTGCGCGGTGAGGGCCTCCGCTGGTATGCTACCCTGCAGAAACCCTCCTGGCATCCGCCTCGCTGGACACTGGCTCCCATCTGGGGCACGCTGTATTCGGCCATGGGGTAGGTGGCTGCAGGTGCCACCTTGCAGTGTCCTGTTCCCCATGGAATCAGGCTGGGCATTGAGCCCCTGTGCAGAGGGAGGCCCCAAGACAGAGTGGCATCATTTCCCCCTTAAGGAAGGGAGAGTGGCAAGGCTGCCAACTTATGCATTGCAAGATTGAACTTTTTCCTGCTTGCCTCTGGGAACCCTGCCTGAGCTTACACTACTGAGACTGTCCCATGTGTAAAGGTCAGTGTGGACAACAGCAACATGTACTAAGACAAACAAGTGGCAGCCACATCCTTTGGTCGTACTGTACAACACCAGACCCTGGTGTGGTCCATTCCCAGAAGCCCTCTGCAGTGATTGCCTCATGGTTTCAACAGCCTGCACAACCAAGCTGCCACTTGTTTGGCCACTTACCTCCAGCCTTCATCCTGTAACCACACACTGACTCAGGGTCTCAATTCAAACCTCCACAGTGATTTTTTTTAAGAAACAAAGGCCCAGAGAGGGCAGGCAGCTTCTCTGAGATCACACAGAAGTCAGTGAGCAGCAGGACATACCCAGGCCATCACTGAGTGATCTTGGGAGGGCAGCACTCTTGGCCTTGCCCTGGGATGTCCTGACCTGTTGTCTGTTTCAGGTATGGCTCCTACATAATCTGGAAAGAGCTGGGAGGTTTCACAGAGGATGCTGTGGTCCCCTTGGGTCTCTACACTGGTCAGCTGGCTCTGAACTGGGCATGGCCCCCCATCTTCTTTGGTGCCCGGCAGATGGGCTGGGTAAGTGTGGCTGTAGCTTGACTCTGAGGTCATTGGAGATGGCTCTAGGGGAGCAGGTGACAACTAATCCCAGATGGGGTCAGTATCTGCAGCTGGCAGGGGAGGCCGGTGGCTTGGAGCCCCTTTAGGAGTTGCTTGAGTCAGGTGCAGTGGGGCCCCTGAAGTCCCAGCTCTCAGGAGGTTGAAGTGGGAGGATCAGTTGAGCTCAGAAGAGGGCTAGGCCAGCCTAGGTGACAGTGACCTGTGTACTAACGCTGCCTCAGTCCATCTTCCCTCCATGAAGAACGTCTGGAGGGTCAGGTTGAAGTAGGTGAGGCTGTGATCTTGTGTTTAGAAGCCATGGCAAGAGACGCCAGCATTACATCTGGTGCTGTGTGCGTGCTGACACATGGGGACAAAACTCCTTAAAAATGTTCTTGTTCAGCTTTGGTGACACATGCTTGGCCTGTAGTCCCAGCAGAGGCAGGAGGATTGCTTTAAGTCTGACAGTCTGGTTTACAAAGCTAGTTCAAAGTCAGCTAAGACCATATAATGAGACTGTCTTGAAAAAAGTTATTGCTAAGCCTGGGGCATGCACACCATGGCAATTTGACCCCTCATACTGGCCTCTTGGGTCAACACTTGACAATGTTGTATCTTCAGATCAGAAGCCTTCCAACTGCTGTTTGGACATGCTGTGTTCCCTTGGGGCTGTCTCCATACATGGCACAGCAGGCAGGGACTTACAGACAGGGAAACTGAGGCTGGTAACAGAGAGCAGAGGCAGCTATCACACCTCAGGGGTGCAGCAGGGCTGAGAGACATCCAACTTTTAGACCCAGCATGGCCTTAGCCTCCCCACCTCCTGTCTCTACAGGCCTTGGCAGACCTTCTGCTTGTCAGTGGGGTAGCAACCGCCACAACCCTAGCTTGGCACCGAGTGAGCCCACCAGCCGCCCGCCTGCTCTACCCCTACCTGGCCTGGCTGGCCTTTGCAACCATGCTCAACTACTATGTATGGCGTGATAACCGTGGCCGAAGTGGTGGCCCACAGTTCCCAGAGTGAGCACACCCTGCCCACCAGGACCATAGCACTGCCAGCCAGCTACCATGGATGGTGGCCATCATGCTTTCATGACCACTGGGCCTGCTGGTCTACCTGGGTCTTGACTCAGGGAGCCACCAGGAAGGTCAGGGTGGTCGGTGCCAAGTCCCACCCAGGGACAGTTGTATCTGCCTTTCTGCACTGCTCCAGGCATGCCCTAGGATCATGGGGCTTTTAAAGCTAAATAAAGTCTTTAACTTTATGTGTAGTAGATTCTGTAGTTAGTGGGGTACCCAGTCTGTGTGATGGCGGAGGCTGTGGCCATGCAACATGGCTCTGTTGCTGAGGCTGGGCCTATCTAGGCTGCATCCCCAAGCTTCTCTACCTAGGGTAACTCGCCAATACCCAACGGACAGGAAGAGGGTGTGCAATACCAGCACCAGTTGACAGGGCCATCTTGTTGGTCCAGACCCGCTAAGACCAGGAGCGGTCACCTACCCCTACCCAGGGCCCCATCTGGATGACCTATAGCCTCTTTAGGGAGCAGTTGGCAGACAGGACAAGGTGCCTTTCATATAAGCATTGCCTCTGCCCCCCCTCCATATACCTCATGGGTATATATGGTCCCCATGGGACACAGGTGTCCCTTCAAGTGTCATGGGCACCCATGTAGGAGACTTTCGGGGACAGTGGACCTGAGATGTGGAGGGGCTTCTTGGCGGTGCTCTCATTGTCACATGCAGGTCACACAGCCCCAGCAGTGCTCCACAGCATGCTACCTGCTGGCCACAAAGCAATTCTGCTCAAGTGAGAGTCACTTGTCACCTACGTATGTGCTTCCCTGTCCACCATTGGAGGCACCCTCTCTTCTGTGCTGACATCAGCTGTCACTCCAGCCTTTGGTGAGGGCACACTGCCTCTGCTGTCTTAAATCATTCTCTGGTTTGTGTTCCTTCCTGCAGCACAGGCCTCAAACCTTCCCATTTATGTCCCCAGCCATCTTACCGACTACAGAGGGGCTGGGTGGCCACCTGCCAGCAGGAAAGCCATGTTGACTCTGGATAAGAGGGTTGCCCAAATTTGGTTTCTGGTCAGCAACTGGCATCACCCTGGAGCCTGCACAAGGACCTCCAGAGTTCTGCCTCCTGCTTCATTTCTCAGCAGCATTACTGTGGCTGCCTGGGCTCTTCAGCCAATGCCACATGCCCAAGGTGGGCGTGTACTGGTCTCTAATGACCCCGTAGACAGAAAGTGTTCAGGGTGTGGACGACTCTGACTGACAGCCAAGCCTGAGGGCGGATGTTCCAAAAGGAGCGTGGGGAAAGAACCTGATTGCTTCAGAAAAATTTTAAATTACTTTGGTGTGTACATGCACGTACCACTCATATTTCCAATGGTGTACACACAGTGGCCAGAGGACAACCTGTGGGAGTTGCTTCTCTCTACCATGTAGGTCCTAGGGAGGTCTTCAGGCTGGGCAGCGGGTGCCTTTTCCCGAGGAGCCACCTTGCTGGACCGCTATTCAACACCATCTCTGTAGAACTGCTGAACAAATGTCCTGGCACCTCTGGTTCCTGAAGAGCACAGGCGAGCCCTTGTTGGGTAGCTGCGCAAAATCAGGGTGGCTCAGTCTTGCTCCTGGGACAGCTCTATGTTTTGACGTGGTACCACATAAGTTCCTGTGTCCATCATCCCCCATACCCTCTTGACCATCCCACGAGTTGGGGCCTCTCATTCCCACTTCATAACAAGTAGACAACACAGAGAAAATGTCATTTCCCAATGATAAGGTAGGCCAAGCCTCAGGCCTTATGATCCCAAAAGCCCCTGGGGGTTGGAAATGGAGACTGCACAGGTAGCAGTTCTTCTCCAGCTTGCTGGAGTTATCACTAGGAAGTCAAATTGGGTTAGGGAGCTCAGAGGTCTACTGGCTTTTTCTCTCATTTCTCAGAAGCACACATGGTGACACGCTGGACTGTGCCCACAACCGTGGGGGAACACAGCAGTCACGCCAGCCCAGGCCTATGCCTCCAGGGCCTCAAAGAGAAAAGACCAGGTGAAAAGGAGACATTTTATTGCAGTATAAAAGGGCAGGGAGGCCAGCAGCTCTCCAGAGACAAAACCATTAGTATCTGTCCTGCCTCTGGCCTCTGGCAGTGGCTGAACCCAACATGGATGGTTGGGCTTGCTAGCTTGTGGTCCACATGCCCAGAGATGGGCAGGATGAACCATGTCCAGTTATGCTCAGGTCATTTTTACCTTCAAAAGTACGACAGCCACCACAGTGCTCCACCCTCTGGAGCCGCAGAGCACCCTGGAAGTGGTCCCCACCCACTCTAACCAGAACCACTTACTAGTGGGCTGGACCCAGGCGCCTGGCAGTCATAGAAACAATGGCAGCAGATTTCCAATTCCAGCAACAAAATAAAGACTAGATTTTACATTTTCTTTCTGTAGGTTAAGAGAAACACACACACACACACACACATATACAAAAAAACCTCAACATTTTGACTCTAGGCTTTGGCAAGAGGCAGCCTGACTTCCACATGAAGTTCTCCCCAGAGCCATCTCAGCAGCCTTGGCATTCCCATTGCCTCCCTGCCTATACTCTGCCATGGAGCCTCACCTCAGAGGACAGTAGAACTCGGTGAGATGCCAGCACAGGACCTTTTTTATTTGAGACAGGGTTTCTCTGTAGCTGTCCTGGAACTCACTCTATAGATCAGGCTGGCCGCGAACTCAGAGATCCACCTGCCTCTGCCTCCTGAGTGCTGGGATTAAAGGCATGGGCTACCAACTCCTGACAGCATGGGACTCTTAACAGTCCAGCTTCCCAGGAAGGGAAACACCAAGAGCAGGCATGGCGGGAAGTCTGCTGGTGAAGGCTCTGGTGGAGGCGGCCTAGGCCTAAGGCTGGGTTGGCAAATGTTTTCCCCTGGCTGTTCTGGGGCCTGTGGGTACAACACAGGGTGCTGACACCCTAAAAAGGAGAGCAGGGAACTCCCTGGCCCTGCTGGACACTAGGTTCCCAAACACTTCCCTGCGGAACCCTGTTTCTGTGGAACATCTCTCCCTCTGTACGAAAACTCCAGATGCTAGGTGTAAAGTCCTTGGCTGAGCTGGAGGCTCACCAGAGGACAGAGGGTGTCAGGAGGTGTGGAGAGTGCCAGGAGCAGCATCCAGCCCTGAGGATACCACTTAACTGTCCAGCTCTGCCACATGGTGTGGACCTGATGTCCCATATATGAAGTAGGAACATGGCTCATGAGGGCAGAACCTAAGCCAAGGCTCTGACTAGGGAGTGGGGGAGGGAGGAAGAGGCAAAAGGCTAGGACTGCAGAAGCAGCTCCATGAGCTGGGGCTGGAACCGGCTGTGAGCACAGGCAGGAGGGCTCTGGGCACCTAGATGATGCGGGTGACGGGACAGTTGTCGGTCTCATCCAGAAACAAGGTGCTAAAGACATCATTGAAGAATGTGGGGTGGTATCTGCAGGCTCGCTCGCAGTCGGGGTTGAAGTTCACCTCCAGGATCTGGGGCTGCATCACCCGCTTTCCTGGTGGCAAAACTAAGAGGTAGGAAGACTGCGACGGCAACAAGGTCAGGGTACACATCTGTCTCGGGAGAACTGGGGAACGGGGACTGTGATGCGGGGCACAGACTTAGGCCCCGATTCCCAGTGTGTGGGCACAGGGTGTGACTTACAACACGGATTCCCTGGCTTAATACCTGTTCCCCAAATAAAGACTGGAGCTACCCTTAACCTCATTTCCCTTAGGGCAATGAGGGCACATTGCTTTACGCTTCAACGACCAGTGTGGTCAAAGGAACAGCATGCATCCTGTCCTATGAGCTCTCGTGGCACCCAGTCTGTCACCTTCCCCCTGCACTCTAATGCAAATGTGTTCTTAGGCCAGGACCAGGCTGGACCACTGGGGAAATTTCTCTGTGAAACGAAAGTCGTGGGACTGGAGAGATGGCTTAGCAGTTAAGAGCATTTGTTTTTGCACCTGGATTCAGTTTCTAGAATCCACATGGTGGCAAACATTCTTAACTCCTGTTCTAGGGGGTCCTGTGTCCTCTGACCCCTGGGGATACCAAGTGTGCACACAGTATACACATACACACATACATACACTAGGGGTCCTGTGTCCTAACCCCTAGGGATACCAATCATGCACACAGTTCACACACATACACTCGTATACACACACACACACACAAACACACTCACGCACCCATATGCTCGTGCATGCAGAACTTTCAAACACATAAAACCAAAAGATAGCCAAGGGCTGTCCTGGGTGCTGCCAGCAGGGCTGGGCATAGGGGTTCTGGGTGGAGGGCTTTGGTGTGGAGAGTCCCCTTACCATCTGGATGGCTATCCCACTTGAGCATGAGGTCAACAGCGTACACAGCCCGAGATGAGGGGTAGTCACAGAGGCCCATGGGCGGTGGCTTGGCACATGCCACTTTGAACAGCTCTGTGAAGGCCTTGAAGATCTCAGCCTGGAGACAAGGAATGTTCCATCACAGGTGGACTTAACCCTGATTCTGGGACTAACAAGACCACTATCCTTGGCTGAGTCCTGTCATTCAGGTTATCCCATCTACATTCTTTGCTGGCAAGATGGCCATGTCTGCCTGTCCCCACACTCTGGAAGTCCATTTCTGTTTTGCAGTAAAGAAGGAGAACAGAGACTTCATGCATTCTAGGCAAGCACTCACCACCAAGCCATGCCCTAGTGCAGGAATCTACCTCCAGTACATTGGTTGGTTTCCTGTCCTATGACTGGTTCCCCCCACTACTCCTTGTGGCCCCAAAGGCATAGATTACTGGGGCTGACGGAGACTATTGCTCCTGGGCTACCCTAGGATGCCCCAAATTCCCTCTCTCCTGTTGAGGGACATCTGAAGAACCTCCAGAAGCACTACACACAGGCCCAGAGTACGGCAGGGGTAGGATAGGTGGGTGGGGTGGTCTTAGCCCAGCCAGGGGGAAGAGAGTGGTCTCCATAGCCCCAGCTTGGCGGAGCCCAAGACTCACCTGGACACCACTCCAGGGAAACTCTGGGTATTGCTTTTCGAACTGGGGGATGAACTCATCATAGTGCACCTGAAACAGACAAGAGCCAGTTATGGTGGCGGCAGCTGTCTCTAGACTGAAGCAGGACATCAGCCCCACAGGACAGGAGGCCAAGGTTAGACTCCAGGAAGGCAGAAGATATACTATGAACCTGTTTCCTCTTCCATGAAAAGGAAGGCTAGGACTCCTTGCTTAGTTCACTGACTTTGCAGGCAGGGCTGCTGCCTTGATGGTCAATTTGGGTCCAGGCTTTCAACACAATCAAGGTAAGAGGGACGAGAAGCAACAGGGCCACTTAGGGTCTGAGTCAGCACAGCCACTCTGCTGTGGCAGTGCAGAGAGGTACCGGAGAGCTGTCTGCCATGGGAACCAGGTTACTATGAGGTCCAACAGCCTCTGCACCCAGGATGCACATGTGAAGTTGAGGCACAGGAACTGAGAGTTCAAGGCCAGCGTGGGCTACACAAGACCCCCCCAAAAAAGCCAAAAAATAAATAACTGGCCTGCTGTCTGCCCCAATGCCTTTAGCCCTGGCATGCAGATGGCACTGTGACCCCATTGTGCCCACTGTGTGGCAGTGAGCCCTACGGTAGACCTCAACCCTGCTCCTACACCTTCAACACTGGTACTCTTTAGCACCAGGAAAAGACTTCCTGAGAGGACACAGGACCTGACTGTGACAGGAGAACCTACTTGCTCTTGGGCCCCACCAGACCCTACCTGCTTCAACACCACATCCGGGTCATAGTTCATGACGGTGAAATGCTTCTCATAGTCATCCAGGTCATTGAGTGCGAAGGGCCTGAAACAAGTGGACAGGTAAAGATAGGCTCCCAAGCTGTACGGAGAGCAGCCACACCCCTCAGTCCACGTTGGAGTCAGGACCAGTAAAAGTGCTGGAGATTCTCTGTAAGCCTCAGTTCATCATCATGATCCTGTGTTAATGTCCAGCTCACGGGAGTGTCACATTTGTTACAGTAATGATGTCACTGAACACTTGGAAGCTGTGGGCTGTGTGCTGGGGTGAATGGAGTCCAGGGCGAGGTTTCAGGCGCCACAGTGAAGGAGTTTCTTTGCCAGCCCCTTCACCGCCCTGCCCTTGGCCTTGGCCTGTCCCATTTACCTATTGGAGAAACGTAGCCAGAACACGTCATACACGAACAAGCTCAGTGGCCTCACGGAGCGCAGCAGCACAACGTAGCGGATGTCAAACTTGACATTCCCCACATCGTCTCGAAGGAACAAGACGGGGCTTTCAATGTACTTGGACACAACCTGGGGACAGATATGGACTTGCTCACCAGTAGCTCACCTCACCTGGGCAGGACAGATAACCTGGGAGGTGCTGAGCCCGCACCCTGAGCCCCAAGATGGGGGAGTCTCCTTCACCTGTGTCCACAGGACTGCACACAAGGCCATCACGGCCATCTACAGCTGCCCCCTACTCCTCCTACATTTTCAAACTCTAGCTAAGGCAAAGCAAATTCTTTACGTTCATCGCTATTTTATGCTTTAAAAAGATTTATTTTTATGTGTTAAATGTTTGTCTGCACGTATGTTATGTGTACCACATGCATGCAGCATCCAGAGGCCAGAAGAGTGTTAGATGACCTGAATTGGTGTTGCAGACAGCTGTGAGCCACTATGTAGGTCTGGGAACAGAATCTGGGTCTTCTGCAAGAGTAGCAGGTGTTTCTTAACCACTGATCCATCTCTCTAAACCCTACCTTTCTATTTAAAGAAAAAAAAATCCCATCAAGTTTCAGCCTATGTGTGTGCGTGCATGTGTGTGCATGAGAGTCCAACCTCGGCCACCATTCCTTGGATGTTATCCATGTTGATTTTTTTTTTTCTTTTTAAAGACAGGGTCTCTTACTGGCCTGGAGTGTAACAAGCAGGCTAAACTGACCATGCCTGGCTTTTTTCCGACACCCCCCCTTACCCATGAATTCTAGGGACTGAACTCTGGTTCTCATGATTGCAAAGCAAGCACTTTCTTTACCCATTGAGTCACTAGTTTCCAGGTTTTAAATGGAGGAATTCTCACCAATAATCCCATCCACTCCCACTTGCTGTCTCAAGTCGCTACAATGACTCACTGTCCTCAAAGCCCACTTTCTCCCAGCTTGTGCCATGAGAACCTTGTGTATGAGGCAGCTCTTGCACACAGCCACTGGATGGCCCACCCTACAGGATCACTACCATAGACCCGGGGGCTCCACGAGTGATCAGCTCATGTGTTGCCATGGTGTGCTCCAGTCCCCACAAGCCGAATGGCCCTGAGTCACAGCCGACTCTCCCACAACCTCAGACCTAGCCAGAGGTCCCCAGACCTGCTCTCTTTGGTGTCTGCCTATGCTTGGAGCAGCCGCATGGGGAAGCTGTAAGCCCACCTTTGGGGTGCTCTCTCGGTGCCGGATGATGCTGTAGAGATTGTTGGTGACGTGAGTGTCCAGGCTGCGGGCCAGGTTCCAGGGCTTGCAGATCCAGTGGTTGTCTTCACCCCTGGGGGAAGACATTAGCTGAGCCATACCTGCCTTTTAGACAATGTGTCTCATGGACCTAGAGGGAGATTGGTGAGCTAATGTCTTTTAGGAAACCCTGTGTCACAGAACACTGGGGTAACCAGGCGGAGTTTACTGGAAGCTGAGGAATAATATAGTTCAGAAGCTGCACTCCCCATCCCCACCCTTTCCCAAATAGAAGCAACAAGAGAGCTGGTAGGTGCCCCAGCTAAGGAGCAGGCTGGGCAGAGCTCCAGCATCAAAACAGAACTGCGCAGGAGGATCTGCCCTGCCTTGAGTCTAGGGGACTTACCGCCTCTCCCGGTGCTGAAAATAGCTGACAAACTGGGGCAGCTCAGTGCGCAGGTTGAAGGTTCGGGGCAGCCAGGGGGGACCCTCAGGACCCCCGGCCCGGCGAGCGATGGAGGCCAGGCAGTCCTTTACGGTCAGCAGGTTCTCACAGGGGAACTGGTTGAGTAGCACCTGTGGCCTCTCCTGGCTGAATGTCCTGTGGGTGGAGGCAGGTATGGCCAACACAGAGGTCAGCTTAGTGTCCCCGAGAGGGGTGTGGGGAGTATAGAGGAAGGCTTGAGGTCCCAGGGAAAGTGGCAGGTAGTCAGAGACACTGGGTATGAGGCCCTGCAGGCTGCAAGGTACCCACCTGTAGTCCTTGAAGTGTGAGAAGTGGTAGAGAATGTCGGCGTCAGCCTCGCTTTCAGTAAAAGTGAAACGTGGGTGGGTGAGGTGGCAGAGCACCTGCTGCATATCCGAGTGGACCCTGTAGAGAGACTTGAGTGAGCAGTGGCCCGATGGCAGGTAGGACCTCCTGCTCATCCTGGCTCTGTGTCAGCAAGTCCCTGGGAATTCCTGGTGTAGAAAGACACTTACAATCCCAGGTTCCCCATAGAGGATGAGAGCACAGAGCTTGCCTCGCATCTGCTGTCAAGACATCAGGATGGACATGAGGCAGGCCAGCATAGGTACAGCTTAGCATCCTGGACTCTGACGGGCTTAGGCTATACTCCTCCACTCTGAACAGCAGACAATGGAGCAAATTTCTCCTCCCTGTTATGTCACTAAACTTGGATAGTTTCTATTCAGAAATTCATCCTGGGAGGAGGGTCAATCTGGCCTGAATGGGCTTAGGGTGCATGACCAAAAAGCCAGAACTATTCTCAACTTTTAGGGAGACTCTTATTTACTACTGTATGTGCCCATGAATAATTGGCAACATGTAAATCAAGGTTGGATGCATTACGGGAAAGGACACGCACAGTGAATAAAGAGTAATCTAAGCCTCTTAGTCAGAATGGAGAAGCTGGGCGGTGGTAGCACATGCCATTAATCACATCACTCAGGGGCAGAGGCAGGTGGATCTCTAAGTTCAAGGCCAGTCTGGTTTATAAATTGAGTTCCAGGACAGCCAGGGCTACACAGAGAAAACCTGTCTTGAAACAAAAAACAAAAACAAGAACACCAAAAAACAAACAAAACAGAAAAAAGGTAGAACCACCCAAGTTATACCCATAGAAACTAACTTTCTCTTGAACCCTATACAAGGAAACCCCAAACAATAACAGGGACCTTGGATACCCTCAGTCTGTGGCTCACTCTATCAGTCTTGACAGTGGGTTCCTTTCTAATCTCTACTTACCACTTTGTTTTGAATAAACTTCCTTGCTACTCTATAATCTGTGTGTATTATTTGTATATGTTTGTGTGTGTGCAGAGGCCAGAAGATAACCTGTGGTAGGGAGTTGGTTCTCTCCCTCCACCATGTGGGTCCCAGGAACTGAACTTAGGTTGTCAGGCATGGTGGCAGGTTCCTTTACTGGCCAAGTCATCTTGCTGGCTCTTTAATTTCATTCTTAAATAAGACTAAAGCCGAGCTGGAGAGATGGCTCAGAGGTTAAGCGCACTGGATGTTTTTCCAGAGGTTCTGAGTTTAATTCCCAGCAATCATATGGTGGCTCACAACCATCTGTAATGGGACCTAATGCCCTCTTCTGGCCTGCAGGCATACATGCAGACAGAACACTATACATAATAAATTTTTTTTTAAAGAAGACTGAAAGCCTGGAAACACCCCAGTCACTGCCATTAGGTAGACACTGGCAACCTCCTAGTCCTCTTTGATCTGTGAGGAGAGTGTTGGTGTCCCCAGAGGGTGCTCCTGAATGTGCAGGCCTCCTGTGGCTGTGCTGTCAAGACAAGCGTCCTGGGACAGGTCTTATGTCATACTTCAAATCCAAGACAGAAGTGAGGACGGGGCCCAGAGGTGACTATTTCCAAAGGTGACTGAAGGCAAAGGGGACACAGGGCATAAGAGTGAGGTAAGTGGCAGCTCGGGGAGGATGCTGCAGTGGGAGGACTTGCAGTGAGGCACTGGCCTGCTGGAATAGCTGGCACCAGGCAGGTAACCCGCCTGAGTGAGGAGAGTGAGCGTGAAACACTGCCACAAGCAAGACTCCGCCTGGGTCCCCATCTAGCCCATTCCAGAGGGTTCACAGCCAGATCTGTATCTCAGGACACTCCCTTATCCCCTTAGCAAAGGCCAGGGCTCTCTCTGGCTTCAGGCAAGAGCAGGAGGACCCAGTAGAGAGAGGCCATCCCTAGAACCAGACAGATGGTGCACACAGCCCTATTCTAGATGAACCAAGTTTCAGCAGCCATGGATCTAGCACCTGGGTGCTGTAGAGAGGGCTCCTAGGAAGGCAGAGGCCCTGCTCAGCACTAGGAGGGTGTGGCTCTGTACCCAGGCCCCACAGCGTAAAGTACAGCTGTCTTTTCCCTGCCACTGCCAGTACCCTCAACTTGGTCTTTGAGACACGGTTTCTCTGTGTAGCCCTAGCTGTCTTGGAACTTGCTCTGTAAATCAGGCTGGCCTCCAATTCAGAGATCTGTCTGCCTCTGCCTCCTGAGTGCTGGGATTAAAGGGATGCACCACCACTATCTGGCAACCTTTATCATTTTTTGAGTTGGGTCTTACTCTATAGCCCAGAATAGCCAAGAACTTGTGGTAATCCTTCTGCCTTCATCTCTCACATTGATATTAAAGGAATGTGCCACTGTGTTTGGCTTTTTCTCATTTCCCAGGGCAAGTTCAATAGTTGCCTCCTCCAGGCAACCCCGCCCGCCCTCTACTTTCCTCAGTGGTTCTAAGAACTCCATGACTGGCACTATGGCCAACATGCCTGGATTCCAAGGACTGCCTGGGTCACTGACTTCTTCTGGAACCTGGGAATGGCAAAGACTGAAGATAAGTCTCAGTGAGAGCAGAGAATAAGGGCTATGTACCTGAAGATGTGGCCCTGGGGACGTGCCACTGGGCTAACGGCAAGTGGCAGTTTCTCCTTGTTTTCCTCCAAGACAGCCTAGAGTCAGAGGCAGAAACAGACCTCAATGAAGAGAGCAAATGACCACGGGCTTTCCCAACACATTAGGCCACATCCTTCACATCCTAAACTCTCTCAGTGGTAGCCCAGGGCTACCTGACTCGAGGCTCTAGACTCAGGCCTCCCAGGTCCCCAGGAGTCCAGGATAGGCAAAGAACACACACATTGTTCTCATTCTCCACGCCGTGTTCCAGACTCAGGTGGTGAGAGGTGCCAAACCTGTGTAGGGAGTGGCCGTTCAGTCTGAGAGGAGCCTTGAGGGCTGTTCCTGGACCAGGGTGGCTAACAGTTTAAAACAAGTCCACAGACTCTGACACTCTTTGAAAAGCAGAGCCCAGTCTGTCCCAGGACCCAAGGAGCTACTTGTAAGGGGCAGCAGGGACAAAGTGACATTATTGCTCTTGAGCCCAGGACACAGGCCCCTCAACTCCATCCTTCTTGCTTCTGGATCACTCACTTGAAGACAAGCTAGCTGCCATGCCTCCAGGACACTCAGAAGCCCATAGAGACTGATGCCTGGGACAGCCAGCTTGACTAAGTCTGACTGCCACATACTAACGTCTTAGCTCCAGGAAGGCTCAGACTCTTCAGCTTTGGGGGGGCAGTCTGTATGCCCAGGAAACCCTGAACCAAAGCACTTGTTGAACACTGTCTCCATTCCTGTCCCCCAGAAACTGTGGGAGGCAGTAAGTATTTGCTGTCCTAAGCTGTTGAGTCATTTGTTACCAACACAGGTCACCTCAGGGCCAGATCGCAGCCTGGACCCATGATCCTATGTGAACAAGGCTTCAGGTGAGCAGTGTCTGGCCTCCTGGTCCTCTTTTCCTGTCTGCAGCAGCTTCCCAAGGAAAGTGCCAATTCATCATGGCTCTCTGAGAGACCACTGGAGGCTAGTGGGACCTTCCCTAGCCACCCTCAATCCCCACTTACAGCACCCAATTCCACATTCACCTAACCCTGACTAAATACGAACACCGAGGAGGCTGTGAGCTCAACTCTGAACCCCCAGCATGGTACGGCACCTCCTGCTCTGTCTTGCTGGGTTCAGCAAGGTGCCAACAGGCCATGACTGCGATCTGCCCCCGCCAATCAGCAACTCGCAGAGCTTCCATTACAACCCGAGTTAATGTGCTTCCACAATCTCCTGAGACTCAGTGGTATCAGATTTCTGCATGCCAGAGTAGACTCAAATACAATAGAGCAAGGTTTTTGGCCCTGTTGAGTGCCTGTGGTTCCTTGCTTGGTTTTGGACTCCTAACTCTCCCCATCCCAGCAGGTTTACCGTCAACAGAATCGTGAACACTAGGCACAGCTCCTGTGCGCAAAGACCTGAGGAAAAGGGAAGAGTTTCAACCCATCCCCCATTAAGATTTTTTTGTATTATTTCATGTGTACTTATTTACTAGTGTGTGCATTTGTATATCATGTGTGCAGTGTCCATAGAGGTCAGAGAAGGGTGTTGGATTCCATGGAACCTGAAACTGCCTGACCTGGGCACTGGGAAGTGAACACAGGTTCTCCGCAGTAGCGGCCAGTGCTTTCTAACCACTAGGCTATCTCTCCGGCTGCTAGGGGCTGTGTTCCTGATTAGTATTGTGCCTCTGCACGGACTCATCACAGACAGGCACTTCTTTTTTATTTTTTTCCGAGACAGGGTTTCTCTGTATAACCGTTCTAGCTGTCCTGAAACTAGTTCCGTAGACCAGGCTGGCCTCGAACTCACAGACATCTGCCTGGCTCTGCCTCCGGAGTGCTGGGATTAAAGGCGTGCACCACCAGTGCTCGGCAGCCAGGCATTCCTGAGTGAACCCACAGGGTCCTAACTTACAGGTTGCTCGGGACTTCACGATGGCCTGCTGTGTTGTAAATTGTACTACAATGCAGTTGGCCCTCTGAACCTATGGGCCCCATGATTTCAGATTCAGCTAACAGTAGGTCAGACGTGTTTTCTGGGGGGGAAAAGTCCTCTGTAGAGAATGTGTGCAAACATCTGTGTGTCGTTATTCCCAAACCACACGACTGTCCACAGAGCACTGCTACTGTACCAAGAATTACAAACAATCCAGAGAAGGATGGACACTGGGGGAAGCGTTGACAATTCTGTGTGACAAACCTGAGCACCCACTGACTTTAGCATCTGTGTGGTCCTGCAACCCATCCCCATGGACACAGAGGAACAGCTAGTATCATTCTGTACCCTGTGAAGGAGCATCATGAGAAGAGGAGGGACAGAGTAGCGTGTACAGCCAGGTCTAGTTGCATAGGCCACCCCAAGCCAAACCCAGGCTACCCGGGATTGAGATCAGGACAGATGACAAACTGCGTGGCTTAGGCAGCTGGCGTGCATCAAGCCTATCTCTCAAGTGTTCCCCGAATGATTCTCTCATCCCACAGTCGCTGGTCTGGAGCCTGGAATCCAACCGACATTAACATTTGATGAATGGATAGAGAACATTCCAGAAACCACCAAACAACTACACCTGATAGTACTCGGCAGGAGGCTCAGGCGTAGAGGAGCTGAAGTCCAGCATGTCGGCAGGGGCCCAGGGCAGCAGTATGCATTTCCGGATCAGAGGGTCTGCCTCTCCGTAGGCAAAGTCCCGAGTCACCTCCTCTGCGCCAAGACATGCATGCCCATCAGTGGGGGTGGCAGGAGGCTCGCCCAAGGCCCATCCTCTGGGGTACGCGGGCACCTGACTTACCGCCCGTGTCTAGGTCCCTGAGGGGCCACAGCAGTGTGTAGGCCACCTGCTGGGGCATGTAGAAGAAGGGAGCGGTGGCAAAGCTCGGCACATCTGCGTGCTGGATCCTGGAGCCAAACTCATCCATGATGTACCACACTGGGACTTTTTCTTCAGCTGTCTGTGGGCAGAATGCAACAATCCTTGGCCCCATGTCCACCCACCTGCACACCCAACATCAACCACTCTTCACCTCTGCCTACTTCGGAGCTTGGAGGCTCCGCCAAGCCCACTGACTGACCCAGACTGTGGAAACAAGGCACTAGGCCCAGTAATGGCAGGGATGAGTCCCATATGCTATGCTGGGCGGGTGAGGCTCAAGGAGCTGGACCATAAGAAATAAGCATGGCTTTCCCCAAGCTGAGAGTACGGAGAGCCAGGAGGATGAGCCTGCAAGGGTGGTGGATGAAGGCCTGCAGGTGTGTAAAAGGGTTTTGCTCTCCTATCAAGGGTGGCGAGAACCACGGAGGGCAACATTTTGGAAGGAGCAGCTGAGTCACCACAACTCAATTTTAGAGGTCTGAGGGAGGGAAGCCTGTGTCCCTTAAGTGCAAAGGCAGAATAGGTACCGTGGTTCCCAGCCTCGGTTGGTCCCAGGTACCAAGATAAGATCTTTTACGCAGCTCTGGCTGGCCTACAATTAGCTAGACCAGGCTGGCCTTGAACTCAAAGAGATCCACCTGCCTCTTCCTTTCATGTACTGGGAGTAAAGGGGTGTACCCCCATGCCTGGCTATAACCTGACTTTGCTTTATTATTGGTAGCATACATCTAGTAAAGGTATAGGGACCAAATAGGGCTTCTACCAGGCCTGGGAGAAAGTGAGATGACTCACCCCATGGGCTAGCTGATAGGTCTGGTTGAACTTCCACATCTCCTCCAGCACCAGGGCCACAACTTCTGGGCTGGGCACCTCACCATGGAACTCGATGCCCATCAGGTTAGCCATGCGGTGCAAGAGTCCAGGTATCTGCTGCAGCTGTTTCCGCGCATGCTCCACACGGCATGTCCAGGCGTGGTCGATGAGGAAGATGCTGCAAGTACAAGGCACACACGAACTCCTAAATCAGTGGTTCTTAAGTTTCCAAATGCTATAGCGTGGTGACCCCCAACTAAAGTTATTTTCATTGCTACTTCATAACTGTAATTTTGCTACTGTTAAGAACCGTAAAGTAAATTTCTGTGTTTTCCAGTGGTCTTAGGTGACTCCTATGAAAGGGTCGCTCGACCCCCAGGTTGAGAACCACTGTACTACGCAGTCAGGGCACAAAGTAGATAACACCCAAACTCTGGTACCCAGCCCTCCTGAGACTTGCTTTCCATGTCACCTCAGTTATGGTGCCCTGGCCCAATGCCACCATTCTGCCACCCACTCATTGTGGCTCTGAGAAGTAAGAGCTCCTCTAAATTCTAAAGGAGGACAGTGGGAGGTCCCTGTTTCAAACCCCAGCTGAACCTGAGTTTCACATGAAACAAATGTGGTCACGCTCACTGCAGTCACTCGGGTAAACGTCAGAGCCAGGCTGCAGGCACAGTAAGGCTCATGCTGCCACCCTGCTTGCTGCAGATCTAGCAGCAACAGGCATTCAACACAAGCAAAGGCTCTACCCACTGGGAGTGGTAGCAGGCAGGTGACAAAGCTGCATGCATGCATGTGTACCCCAGGACCTAATGGCACCAAGAACTTCACATGGGAGAGGCCAAACTTGTCTTTCTTTTTCTTTTCTTGTTTTTTTTTTTTAAAGACAGGGTTTCTCTGTGTAGTCCTGGTCATCCCGAAACTCACTTTGTAGACCAGGCTGGCCTCAATCTCACAGAAATCTGCCTGCCTCTGCCACCCAAGTTCTGGGATTAAAGGCATGCACCGCCACCATCTGACCAGGCCTGTCTTTCTAATCCTGGCTCCAGCAAGCTTTGCTGGATTAGGGAACTCCACATATACAGGCGCCCAATGAACAAGGCAGCCCCTCCCTGACCTCTTCTCCCTGAGTACACAGCCCCTTCAAAACAAAAGGAACAGTAATATTCTAGGTCATGTTCAAGACCGAGTTCAGAACTCTATCAGTATGCTGTTAGTCCCCTAGTCTGTTTGCATATCCTCAAAGGCTGGTTTATTCCTACACAATGAATGCAGTGTGTGGTACAGAGCCACATGCTCAGAGGTGTGCATTTGGGAGTGTACATGAAGTGTGACAATAGTCATGGCCAGGTAGGTGTAGGGTACTGAGGACAGAGAAACGGGGCCTCAGAGCGGCAACGTTCTTAAGAGCAGAGGGGGTTGAAACCTGAAACAGACACTTGTGCTCGGTGAAGGCCAGAGCTGTCAACTTGACAGAGTACAGAATCACCCAGGAGATGGGCCTCTGGGTATGCCCGTGAGAGGCTGGCTTGATTCTGCTAATTGATGTGGGGAGACATGTCTTAATTGTGGGAGGGACCACTCCCTGAGCAGTCCATCCTGGACTTCATAAACTGCAGGAAGGCAGTCGAGCACCAACAATGTATCCGCTGTTCTGTTTCTCGGTTGTAGATATGAGAGACTGCTTCAAGCTCTTGCTAGGGGGCTCCTGCCCCGTGCCTTCCCTCCCCCACCCCATGACAGACTGTATCTTACACTGTGAGGCAGAATAAACCCTTTCTCCCTCAGCTGACCTGGTGGGTATAATTTATCACAGCAACAGGAGAGTTACTAAGACGGGTTCCAAATGGTTTGTGAGGGTGGTGGCCCATTCCCAGCTACTTCCCAGGGTGCTGAGGTGTGGGCGGCACTGGGCAAAGTGAGGCTTGAGCTCCTGGGGAGTGCTATTCTGCCATCAGTAGAGCGGTCTCTAGCTCACTTGAGGGCTGGTGAAGGAGAAGACAAAGCTTGGTACAAGACACCAGATGCCAAGGAAACTCAGGTGCCAAGGAAACTCAGGAAGTTCCTTCCTCAAGGTTTAGACAAAGCTTCTGGGAGAGGGGCCCATAGGTCCACCCTAGTTCCCTGGAAGATAGGAAGTCCTGATTCTAGATTTGGCCCTGGGCAACACCAGACTTGGTCTAGGTCTTCCTGCTTCCAAGATTGTGTCAGCAGGCTGCAGGAAGAGGGGACAAGGGCCCTTAGCAATGCCAGGCTCAGTTAGGAGTAGCTGGGTTCATCTTTAACTGACTGGACAACTTCATGCAAGTCCTTCCCCTGGGCTTGCTTGCTCTCAGCAGAACCAAGAGCTAGAGCACCCTGCAGTGAGGTTACAGAGATGTGCTTTCCAGGAGCATCACGCATGATTCCTGGCAGACTGTCAACAGCACAGGCTCAGACACTACCCCCAAAGCCTGTGGGAACACCACAGGCCACTCACCTAACAGGGAAAACGAGTCTGGGTGAAATCTCTCTAAAAGAAAGCCAGAAATTTAAAAGACTGATGCCTAGACTTGGGTCCTACCTGTTGGGGTCATCAGCCTGGATGCCGTTCTCACTGGTCACGATGACCTTGTAGCACAGCTCACTCCCAGGATTGGGCTGCTTCCTCTGAGCCTCCCTGGTGGCCTCGTCCTCAGCCTCCTCCACCTCCTCCACTTGCATTATCCCAAATATGTCCCCAGCATCAAAAACCTATGGCCGGAGCACAACAAATCAGGGGTGTGGGCAGGAGACCCCTGACCCCTTCACCTCCAAGAAGCAAGTCTATTTACCATACAACCTCTCAGCAACATCTAACAGAACCAATCCCCCTAGGGATGTCATCTATGCCATGCTCTCCCCTGCCAACATCCACAGCACAGCACACTTTAGAAAAGTCACAAAGTATCCATAGCAGAATTTTCTTAGTCTGCCCCCCTTGTTTTATAAGAGAAATGAGGCCCCAATGGCAAAGGGTATGAGATGGGGGATCAGGATGGTGGCTGGCAGGGAGTACCCCAACTTCACTTTCACCAGAACTATTCTGATACCAGGACAGCTGAGGTAGCCCACAGGCACCTCCCCATACTGGTGCAGCAGAAAGTGTGGCCGGAGGGTGCTGGGACAACTCTCAGAGCAGAGTAGGAACTGTAAGATGTGGGGCCTGGATCTCCCAAGACAGGAACAGCTGGGAGTCAAGGACAGCTGGAGAGGCAACAAGCCGGCCTCTTCTCCCACACTCCCTCCCAGTTCCCACCACAAAGGCACCTCAGGTCTGTCATAAACCAGCAAGGGAGCGNTTTGAACCTCGGCATTTGCCACATCTTATACATGACATCCCACGTGGAGGCCCAAAAATGTGAGTCTATATTCACGCTGACCAAAGGTCAGAGAGTTGGAACTTACCTCTATTCCTTCAAGGTTACTGTGTTTGTACCTCAAACAAAGGTCCCACCTAGATTTTAGGTCAGAGAGTTCTTCTCTCTCAAGGTTATTGTCAACAGGTGAGGCTAATAGCCAGGCCTTGCATTTCAGGAATAGGGGAAGTAGATTCGTTTCTGTCTCAAACAAAAGTCTAAGGATCCAACTAAGGTTCCAGTTCCCTTAAGGAGATA
>LOJH01009090.1:0-24149 GCA_001685095.1 Ellobius talpinus
AGACCCAGAAAGACAATTATCATATGTACTCTCTCATAAGTGGTTTTTAAACATTAAGCAAAGAAAACCAGCCTACAAATCACAATCCCAGAGAATCATGACACAACACTCTTATGGGGAAAAATACTTTCTGATTGGAGTAGGGGATGGAAACAGAGTCACTACTTACATGGACTAAGCACCGTGGTTTCATGGCCATGAGTCAACAGAAAAGAAACTGATAGTAATGTTAAATTCATGGTCTTAGAACCCCTCTATTCACAAAACAAATGAATTGGAAGGGCTTATAGTTGCATAAACACAAACCAGTATTTCTCACAGCATCTATCAAGCAAGTGTGCAATGAAAGGCATCTTTCCGAATATGAATGACACAGGCCAAAGGGAATCAATGTACTAGGCTACGTTTGATGGATATTTGGCTCACAAATATACATAAGAATTGCTTATATCCACAAACTTCTCATCTAAACATTTGGATTCTATAGTTTGGGGTTCACAGACAGGATTCTTCCCCTTTGAACAAGCTTTAGGAAATGATTCTGAGGCATTTATCTCAGCATCATATCTGGAGAAATTCCATTCTGTTGCATTTCCCCTTCCCCTGGATGTACCAGTCTTAAAAGACTTTCCCGTTTCTTTCTACCTTTGATAATGCAACTCACTAAGTTAACACTAGTCATTAAATTGTATCTAGAAAACGGGCTTGAAAATGGCACTGGTTTGAGACATGTCCTGTTAATGCTCCCTTGCACAGCCTGTTGGCTGAACTTTGAGCTACTTCTGCACGCTGGACCTGTTATATTCATCCTACAGTTTGTGTTCAGCTCTCAAAACATTCTTTGACTTAAGCCAGTACATAGTAGGAGTGCCATATACCCTAACTAGTTTTTGTATAACTCTTCCCCTTCCTCATACATGATTTGGAAGCCTGGATCTGTGTGCAATTCTTTAGCTAACCTGTCTTTTCTTTTTTTGGCTTTTGGTAGTCTCCTGTTCTGCTGCTGTGTCTAGGCTATAGATAACCACAATGCATTTTGTTACTGCTTTCACTACTGCTGTTCAGGTGGAAGTTCTATGGCATGACATCCCCCCACATAAATAATTTTTGTGGGCCAACTGCCAATAAAAATAACCACAGGAAGGACCTAAAGGCTGATTTTGTTTTTTAGTACATTTTCCCCTTTGTAAAAGACACCATTATTAAAACATTCTTAACAATTTCTGGGACCAGTTACCTCTTTACAAGAGTCTCTGGTTGGTAATGGAAGAATGAACATTAAATGCTTTAACATAAGTGGCTGGGGAGGAAAATAGGAATAGTTATGTTAAGAACAGTTATTTAATTATGAGCATTTTATGGTGCTGTTAAGGTATCAGAAACCCACAGCTTGCTTTTGCTAACACCATGTTTCTAAATCTAGCTTATACTAGTTTCCTTCCATTTTCAACATTTTGTTTCCTGGGCAATTTGAAAACAGCAGGCCAGTTCATGGATAAACATTAAAATACAAATACTTCAGCTCTAGTGACTTTGCAAAGCAGCCACACAAAGCACTTGTGGTTTTGAAAATATTTTTCAAAAATGTATATTTCTGGGGACCGCTGTGCCATAATATCGTACCTTCAATGGGTTGTTGATTCGTGGTGACACATTTAAGGTCAGTGCTTTTATTACTTAGCATAAAATTTGGCAACAAGCCTGGTCCCTGATTCAGAGGGAGAGAGTGCTCAGAAATCTGCTTTATTGGTCTCTTTAGTGGAGAACCTGAATTTGTAAAAAGGAAAAAGAAAGAAAGGAAGGAAGGAAGGAAGGAAGACTGAATGAACGAATGAACGAACGAACGAAAGAAAGAAAAAGAAAGAAACATTGGACGCATTTAGGATTCCTTTTAATAACGTGCCATTGTAAGTGAGGCTCCTACCATGATTATTAGTTTTGTTGATAGACTGATCACCAAAGGTACTAATAATAAGCGTGTCTCAATATTTTCAGTGTGCAAAGGGATGTTTCTCCCATGCACTGACTCCGCTGAAATGGTCGCTCAGAGGGTGACTGTTCCTTCTATCCTACAGATGTGGAAGCTGAGGCTTTGGTGAGTGAAGAGCTTCTATGAGCACTAACTGGGAGAAGCTGAGTTGAATTCAGACGCCTTATAAATCTCGGCTTCTCTTGCTTTATATTAATGCTTTTTAATCACTCTGTCGGATGCCTGAGGAAAATAACTCCAGAAAGGGAAGGTTTGTATCGATTCATGGTCTTAGTCCTTGGTGTTCTGGCTCCGTTACTTCCCGACCCACGCTTGGTGATGCACAGTGTCATGGGACCATGTGATGAAACCAAGTGATAGAGGGCATGTGGAAGGGAGAGACTGGAGACAGGGGATAGCTTTTTAGGACATCCGTTCAGTGGCCTGCTTACCAAACCAGGCCCCACCTACTTTCCACCACCTCCCGGGCATGTCGTCATATCATGCCATCAATCCATTAAGAAATTAACTGTTTGAAAAGGTCAGTTCTCTGGCTCTAATCACTCTCCAAAAGCCCATCAGCTGCCAATCAAGCCTTTAATGGAAGAGCCTTTGGGGAGGTATTTCCTATCCAAACCACAAAATCTAATACAAATTTCCCGCAGATGCCAAAATAATAACATCTTTCAGGTAAACAGTAGATTCATGTAGTATCGATGAATGGTCAGGTATTTAGGAGTGGCCTAGTGGTTTGAAACATCCACCTGTGTGTTTCCCCCTTCAATCCTATTCTACCACACAGAACCCTCCACGCTCTCACCTTCCACAGCAGTTACAGAAAATGTTTTGTGCATTTGTAATTATGCTAAGCATTAGAGACTTAGCAGATGCATTCTTGGGCTTTAGGATATTGCTGTCAAGTGAAGTGGGAAAATTATTAAACTCGAAATTGCAAAGGGGACTTCATAACAAGAGCATGGGGTTTTCTTGGATGTACAGTGAGAACATGTGAACTCGGTGGAGGTAGAGGAAGGAGGACAGAGATGTCAAGCGGGCATAGTTAGAGCATTGGTGGTAGGCTTCTCTGAGAATGCAATATGGCTCGTCTTGTCTAGATAAGAGCTATAGTTTATGTATTCTCCAATTAGTCTATATCTTTTAATGAAAGAAAATACATTGCCCTTATATTTCATTCATCTCTATGTTTAAGGTAAGAATTCAGTGACATTTACAATTTTTCTTTGTACCCATAGAAAAGATGAGTCAACTCTCTTCTCTCTCAGCCACAGGAAAAAGGATAGACTATATCAAGTTTACAGCTGCTCATTCTGGGCTTGTCAAACAACATACAACATGCCAAGAACTGTTTGCTGGAGTTTCTTCAGTCATGTCCTCCCCTAGTGTTGCTATTGTCCTTGGTAAATTCTTTGTTATAATGTACATTGTCACAAAGGTCTTTAAAAGTATCTCCTATGTCCATCCATCATTCACAGGTGTTAGCAAGACACCCTATATTTATATTAGCTATGATTTATTATATTATTTAACAATATGAATTTGATCGAACACTTATTTTGTCCTGTAGCATTTTCAAGACCCTTAATATTTTCTCGTGGAGAGGAATTAGGGTTTTACAGATGAGGAAACAGATACAAAAGTTTAGTGGGTTGGATCAAGGACCAGTTAAAGGAGTAACTGCAGAATCTGAGCTTGTCGGTCTTCACTTGGAGCCTGCAATCTTGGGGCTGCACAAACAGATGTTTCTCTGTGCTTTAGCTCACATGACATCCACTTGGCCCAGTTGTCATCCTTATGCTGCCAAGTTTACTGTTTCATTTGAAAAATAATAGTTCTGTGGATGGCCCATGAGTCAGTGCCTTCAAACATGAAACTACGTAGTGACAGCAATTCACTAGGGGAAGGTGGCACTTTTCCTGAACCTATAAAGGGGTGGGATGACTTTTTAATCAATAACTCACCAGTTGATTATCTGACTGACCTGACCCATTAGGAGAAGGTTTGAACTGTTGTTTGTTTAATTAATAGACTTCACAGGCAATGAAAAAGTTTCAATCAGCCAGTCTATTCTAAGGAATTCAGAACTATTTCCAGATTAAATCTGCAGATCTTCAGCAATTTTATTTTGCTTTGTTTTGTGTTTTTGTTTTTAAAGATATAGTTTTACTGCATAACAGCCTTGGCTGTTCTGGAACTAGCTCTATACACCAGGTTGGCCTTGAGCTCTCAAAGATCTACCTGCCTCTCCTCCCAAGTGCTAGGATTATAGGCATTTCGGCAAATCTTTATAAACACAAATTACAATGACATCTTCATGTTTGTTCTGTAGAATCTTTTTCTTTTTCTTTTCACATTAGAAGAGTCCTGGGCAGATAGACCAATGTATTTGGAGCCAGCTTATATATTTGCTGCACCGCCACACATTTCTTTCACGGATCCAAGCCATAGATATGGGAAGATCAAACAGACTTCCACTGCCTCTACTACCTCCTCTTATCCCCCTCCCTAGTTAGTGCTAAATTCTCCACACTAAGAAACGCAGGGTGAGGAAATATTTGGTTGACGCTTCCATTCATCTCCTAGAAGGGCCGTCAACCTCGCTCCCCTTTAATACCGTATGAGAATTCACAGTCCCTTCTCGTTTTCACTTTTGACACAGGCAGATCCATTCGATTTGCTGTCTTAGGATGATGATCCTCTCCGTGTACACATAGCTCCTGATCATTTCTCCTCATGGACCTCTCTTAGTTTCCTTCCTTCCCACTGCTTGGCCACCAGTCTTCAACACTTCCTGCTTCTCCAGCTATGAGTGCTGCAAAGTGCTTTGTAAGGCTTAAAGTGTATGTATGGTCTAAAGATTCTTCTCCTGAGCCACTAAGATGATCTGATCCCCTCCTAAGGTCATCTTCTTTATATATACAGTGATATGTGAATAGGTGGTTGGATCATGAAGGACCTTGCCAAATGGAAATATTTTCTTCCACTTTTTTATTTCTGATTGTTTAAAAATTTGACATTTTTTTCAAAGTATAATGGATAGAGAGTGGACCCAGTGAGATGGTTTCCAAGGGTAAAAGCACCCATGGTGGAAGGAGAGAACTAACTCTTGAAAATTGTTTTTTGATCTGCACATGCATGCTGTGGCATGTATATGCCTACACTCACAAACATGTATAATAATAGGGAAAGGTCAGAATTAGGTAGTCAAGTATTTGCGTGTATGACTTGGTCTAAATTGCATTCACAGAGAGGAGAATAAACAGTCATTCTTGGTTCACAGGCAGTTTCTAAGAAAAGCAAATCATCTTGCAATCCTGTATCCCGTAAGTGACAGACCACACAAGGGGCAAGGGTAATCCGAAACTCGATTTTTGCCATGACCACACTCGACCCTGTTGGCATGTCTTATCCAAGTAACTGACTCTTATCCAAATGGCTATCTACCAAAAATAGGCAGAGGGAAACTTAAGTGTTTGTAGATTTGGGTGGTTCTTCCTGATATTAATCTCCTGTCAGGGGATTTGTCCCTGAGCCCAGAGCTGGCACCGTGCATGGTATGAAAAAAACAAAAGTACTGCTTTATTTGATTTGATATTTCTAAAACTTCATCTTATCACCTTGCACAGTTATACAACCCTACAGATTTGGAAGTCACCCTCTGCACAATCCCCAGAGACTAGCATTTTTCTCTGTTCCTTTCACAGCTGGTTCTCCAGAAGAACAATTTTGAAACTCAGACAGATGTGGGATGTCCTTCTGTATATGTGCTGTTTTTATTGGTTGACAAATAAAGCTGTTTCAGCCAATGGCTTAGCAGAGTAAAACCAGGTGGGAAATCTAGAGATATATAGAGAGAGTAGACCAAGTCAAAGCGACCCCATGTAGCCGCCAAAGGTGAAAGATGCCAGAATGTTATTGGTAAGCCACAAACTTATGCTGAAAATAGATTAATACAAATGTGCTAAATTAAGATGTAAGAGCCAGCTAGGGATACACTTGAGCCATTGGCCACACAGTGTTATAATTAATACAGTTTCTGTGTGGTTATTGTGGTCTGGGTGTCCAGGAAAGGAAAGCTCAGTCTCAGTCTACACAAGACAAGAACAGTACGTCACAATGATGCTCTACTATCTCCATTTCTTGCTGCAACTACAGGTGTCTATTGTAGTTGTATCCCCTCTTTCAAAGTCTTCCCACTAATATGCTCGAGGAAACATCATTTGCTCTTCTAGTTGACAAATAAGTAGTGCATCTCTTTAATTAATATTCATGGCTTGTCTTGAATTTTATACTATCAAAGTTTTTAATTAAATATTGAAAACTTCTGTGGCACAACATGACAGCCTGCTGCCAGATCAGTTGCACTATCATGCTATATTATTTTTTAAAGCATTTTCCCTGGTATACAGAATCTTTAAGACATGTCACCTACCAAAAAACACTCAGGTTTTTCTACAAACTAAATTGTATGAAAAAGGATGCTTATAAGTTTTGGTTAGCATTTCTCCTTCTACCAGACTCAAGAAAAATGTCTTTCTTTAGGATACTTCTTAATACTGTACTGTTCAACCTCTTAATTTTTACTTTATATGAAAATATGTTGATTTATTAAATACTTTACTTTGTAAATAATCTGGAGTTTCAGATTGTATCTATACCATACCCCATGCCCTATGGCTCAAAGGACATTGCAGAAGAGGGAGCAGAAATATTTCAAGAGCCAGTGGCTGGATAAGACTGTTATGAAATAGTGTCTTCTGGATATGACAGGCGGTTATACTCATGAGCTCATAGCACCTCAAGGTCCTGTTGTGTCCAGAAGAGACTGTTTCACAGAAGCCATCCCCACACCCTCTTAGCTGAAGGAATGAGATGAGAATAAAGATGGCAGCTGATGGCTGCAAGGGTAGGGAGAGTCAGTTGCCTTTAAAGGTGTTGTCCCTGAGTGCATTGTCTACAGTCTAGTGAACGGCCATACATCCATGTGCACACAGACAGCACCAATTGAACTTGGTGAGTTATTGTGAGAGCCAGAGAAAACTTGAAGTTGAGAGAGGGTGTCGTGTTGTATGTAAGAGGATTTGGAGGTTGGGAGTGGGGGATGGATGTGATCAAAACACATCGTATACATGTGTAAAACTGTTGAATAATAAATTAAAGTATTTTAAAATGGAGCATAATAACTCCTACTTCCCTTAAGGAAATGAGAAAACAGAGATTGAACTGGAAGGGTAGTGTGTATAAACTCGTGGGAGAACTGACTGATGAAGCTATGATTTCAGTTATTTCAATTCACAATATTTTCTCACATTCTGGCCCTAGGCTTCTTTCTATTTAAGTTCATTAGCACATTTTTCCCTGAGATTTGAGAGAATGATTGATGATTTTACCACTTTCTTTCTAATCCTGTGATCTTGTGATATTAGCTAATTCATTTCTTCTACTTTTACTGAGCATCTTTCAAGTTGCTACTGTTAAACACAGACCAAAAGAGGAATTTTAAGCCATCAGTCTTGGGATGTGTATATCTTCCTATCCTAAGACAGTCTCTGGTGGTCACCTGGGCAACCACTCACTCCTTTACAGAGCCCAAGTATTGGGCATCTACTGCAGTGATAAACCCTTGAGACGGAACAAATAATTTCAAGCTTCCTTCCTGAACTCAAACATGCTGTGTATGTCCACCTGGTCCCCTCTCCATTTTCTCTTTGTTCTACAAGCTATGTCATGGGGGCCTTGTTAAGTCATCAGTCCAGGAAATCTCAGAAGTTTAGGGGCACATTTACCAGTTGAAGTTGGCACTGTGAGATGTTGCGTTAACCACTTATTTCTGTGAATTTCTTAGCCCTTGTGATATTTTCATTCATTCTGTTTCTACTTTTCCTTATTTGACCTTTTATGTGTCTTGTTCATACTTCCCCCCAATTCCCTGCAAACTCTTTGAGCTGCTCCATGATGGTTCTACACACAGAATTATCTGTAAAATATTCACTGAATAAATTCAAGTCCATTTCTCTGTCTCCTGTTGCTGCTGTGTGTCTATAAACATGAGGTGGCAACTCTGAAATCATGCAATTCCAAGCTGTTGTAAATATGAATAATACATACACCCCAAGAAAATTCACCATCCTAGATAGCCAACACTGCCCATAAATGATTTGACCAGTGATTATAACTTCTTGATGAACAAAAAAATGCTCTCCTAAAAGTCATTCTCTCCTAAAAAGAAAGTTTTAGACTTTTCTTCCCTTCTCAATAAAATAAATTAGAGTTAGGTGGGAAAAGAAGGGGTAGAAGAACCGAAGTTGTCACAACCGAAGTTGACCTCATCTTGGATGTACTGAAGACAGAAGATATCCTAGCTACACCTCTAAGGCATGAGAGTCTCTTTATAAATAAAACAATATTTATAGTGTAAGCAAGGTTTAGACTACATATTTTACTTACTATTTGAAAATATTTATTTTTATTTCTTCACCTCCTATTTTCTGCTTTCATCATGACAGTTTAGTGGCTCATTTCTTTAGGGATATATTCTCAGCTCTATTTATAGCTGGATGATCATATTAGATAGTGCTTCATTATCAGCTGACTCCAGACTACATTAATAGTTTAAGGATCAGTGGATTTTTCTTCCCCAAAAAGCAAACTAAGGTAAAATTTAGAAAATTGGACACTATTCATCCTGCAATTTACAAAGATCTATGATCTTGCTTCTTCCAAGACTAACAAACCTTATTGGAAGATCTCTTGATGGAATATTGTAAAACAGTCAGTTATGGATGTTTGGAAAGAATTACCATAGTTCATTTGTGGCAGGTTGACACACTAGATATCTCTGGGATGAGGGAATCTCAATTGAGGAGTCACCTCCATTAAAGTGGGCTGTGTGCATGTATGTCTCTGGGAATTTTCTTAATTGCTCATAGGTATAAGACACATCCCTCTGTGGGTGATGACATCTCTGGGCAGGTAGGCCAGGGCTGTATAAGAAATGGAGCTGAGCAAGCCATGGGGAGCAAGACATTAAGCAGAATTCCTCCATGGTCTCTGCTTTAGTTCCTGCCTACAGGATACCAATTCGTGCTTAGGTTTTGCTCAGTAATACTTAGAAAGTATAAGATAAAAACAATATCTTTTTTCCTCTTTAAGTTAGGTTTAGTCAACATTTTTTACAGCAAACAGAGAAGCAAACAGAAATGTAAATAAGAGTTAATATTTTTTCACCCTTAATTAACACCTATGCCAAATATAATCCTGTCATATATAGATCAGTTAAGTCTTCACTGCAATCCTGAGAAACACAATATTACCTTTCATTAGTAAGAAGAAAAAGGTCTGGGTCCATCAGTCTAGCCTCTGAGCCTGTCCAGTCTGTTACCTGGCCATGATGAGCACCTCTGCAATGGTGACTGTGAGCCCTCCAAGTTTCCCAAGAACTACGAGGCAAGCAAAGATCCCTGGTTCTGAAGATTCACAATACCTGATCAACAAGATTTGGTCTCCTCTTTTTTTTCCTGCCTAGTCTTCCTTTCATGTATTTTTAAAGCCTCTCATAACTTCATTTTGGTGCATTATCACCATTGACTAACACGTATTCATTTCCCAGAAGTTAGCTTGCAGTTCACCTCCAACAGGCAAATACAGATGTTTCTAATTGTGTTCCCATTGCCTACCATGCACTTGCCTGTGTGTTGGTAAATGAAGGCCTTACATACTGTAAGCATCTGTTTACCTACTCATCCAGCAGAATGCCTCTCCTAGAAAGTGAGATGGGCCTTCCCTTCTCCATTTAACAAGCCCCTTGCATGCTATTTGGCACAGGAGGCATGATTTGCAGCCTATCATCTTTGAGTAGAACCGGAATAAAACCGATTTTATATTAATGAAAACTACATCGAGAATCAGAATTCTGGAAAGTATTAGGCATTTCCATTTTCTTCTGTGGTTTTCCAACTCAGGGAACTACCTGGGAGGCATGTTAAATAGTTTAAAAATTGAGTAATGAAATGAATCACTCATGTCTTGTAATCAGTACTGTGCCATATGTAAGCGAATTTAGGGGGATGTGTTTTCTGTTTCCTTACTCTGTCCTTCTCATGCTCCTTCAATGAATTTTTGTCCCACTCCATCATTAGAACATTGGGTGCGGCATTTGTAAATGGAATATAAAGTGACAATCCCTGGAATTTTAGACAAGAGGAAGATTAAGGCAATGAACTCAGCTGACTTCCGTAATTAAGAACAAGCTGAAAAGACGAGGCCAGAGAAAGAGTTGTGGAATGTGGAGGGTGGATGAATGACGATCTCTACAACAGCTGCCAGGTAAGAGGAGCAGGGTGATTTGTGGGAGTTATGACAGATAAGGGAAGACATGACTGTCCCGTCACTTAGTGTTTGGGTATATGTGCTTATGTGCTGGTGCATAAGCTTGTGTGCCTATGAATGCGGAGGCCAGAGGCCTATGTCAAGCGTCTTCTTCAATAGCCCCCATCACATTTCTTGAGACAAGAGACTTTTACTGAATCTTAAGCTTATATGATTGACTGATTGGCCACACGTTTCAGGGAATCCTCTTGGTTCTACTGGCCAGCACTGGGATTCCACGTTTATATCCAAACTCATGCCTGGCTTTTTTCCATGTATGCTAGGGATTGAAGTCAGAGTCTCATGCCTGTATGGCAAACACTTTGACCACTGAGCATCTCTTCAGTTCCCATTCTTCCAGGGTGTGAGTGAAAATAACTTTTCTTTAATATTTTTATTGTTTGACAATTTCCTACATTTGTATTGTGGTCATTTTCACCCTCACCTTCTTCTCTCAGCTCCCTCTCTCTGACATTAGAAAGCTACTTCTCAGCAAGCCCCTGTCCTCCATTGAAAGCTTCTTTCTGTGTCTAATTAGAGTTTCTTTCCTGAGAGTGGATGAGGAGTTATTTACATCAGGGGCTGCACCACTGGTGAAAATGAAACATTCTGTTGATTGCCAAGAGTCCCTCAGGGAAGGGTGGAGCCTCAGAAACCCCTCCTCCATCCACTATGAAACACTGGTTGGCTCAATCTTGAGTAGGTCTTGTGCAGATAACCTCTGCTGCAGAAAGTTCGTGAGTTCAAAGGCTGTCATGTCCAAAAGACATATCCCCAGCCTCTGGTTCTTACATAGTTTCTTTCTCTTCACCCGTGATATCCCGAGTCTCGTAGGGACACGCTGACCCATTTAGTGCTAAGCACTTCGTTATTACTTATTGTCAGCGCTCTGGCCAGTTATGGGGTCTACATTAACTGCCTTTCTCTGAGTAAAGCTGGATGCAGCAATAATATATGTGTGTAATTATAAATATTTTAAGGGAAGTGTTGCTACATGACAATTTGGCAAATTAGAGGTAGTGTGTGTCATCCCCATCCTCAGAGCCTATGATCTTCCCAGCTATAAGCTCTTGGCCAAGGTTACAGAACTAGTCAAAAGTTCCCTTCTGGAAGACAGGATTCAAAACCAATAAGAGATTGGTTCATTACACTCAGAACTCTAGTCAACTCTAGTGCTCTACACATGCACACACTCACACAATTTCAATATATTATACAATTATAATCAACTCCAATGTTTTCAATATATTATATATAACATAAATATATATGTATGTTTTAATATAGCTGCCTTAGGAAGAAAAGCCAGCCAGGTCTCCCACATATTTAAGGCAACAAAGATTATTTAAGCAGAACTTTGGCTTAAAACTTCATAAACATATTACAAGCATGTTCAAAAAACTACATCAACAATTCTCAACCTTTGATTTTATTTAAGGGCAATGCCCAGTATAATGAATTATCATTTTATCAACTCATTCTGGTAATATTTTGGTTCTCCTATAGAAAACATTACAGGAAGCAGAGTCTGTTTTCTTCTTATCCTGGCTTTTAATAAAATTAAAGACATCTTTGATTCAGAGACATTCGTGATGCACAGTGTAACGTGGTATCTCCCATTTTTTTTCTGGGTCCACAGTGTTTTGAAATCAATGTAAATTATGGGAATTCCTTAGAAAAACAAAAGTGCACCACTGGTGAGATGGGAGGTAAAGATGCTTGCTGTCAAACCTGGTGCCTCGAGTTTGCTTCCTGTGATGCACATGTCAAATCTCGGTTGTCCTCTGACCTCTTCATATGAATTCTGTATGTGCACACAGGCATACAGGTGTTCACATGCACACGCGCGCACACACACACACTGCTAGAAAGAGACAGAGAGATGAGAGACAGAGAGATACACACATGATAAATAAATCTAAGAAAAATTCAATAAAAGCACACACAAAATTGTTTACAGTTTGCATAGACTCAGAACTCTCCTGAAACCCTTCTATGAAACTCATGGACAATCCAAGACCTGGATTATCCATCCCCCTTCTCCTGAAGTAGCTTCACTGAACTTCACATATCACCATGCTGGGCTGATTTGAACCATCTTTATGGTTCAAATGATCTGGCAGTATTCTGGGAAACCTGGGATTTTATTTGACCCATATCAATTTGTGTATCTAGAAATTCCAGATTTATCCTTTCACCTATAACTGGAGGTCGTAGACTCATTCACTGGATTAATGAAGGCAGCTACTGATTTGACTGTCCCATAGTGGGCATTGCTTAATACTTGATTCATGTTTATGAGTGGCAGATTTGTTAGAAACAGCAAAGGTTCTAGGGAAGAAGTGTAGCCCTAAAACAAAGTAGGCTAGAAGAAATCAGGGATAGCAGCGCTCTTCACATTTCCCAAAGGGAAAGCCTTGAGGGCCCTGGTGCTGCCTATAATTGATGGTTTCAAAGCCATTGGCAGCTAACATTTTGCAGTAAACCACTCAGACTATATTTACTTACGGCTATAAGTCTCATAACTCAGAGTGTTCACCGAATCAGCCCTCAGAGAATATGAGTAGAGTGTGAGCAGAGATTGGTGATTTTTCTCCTTGTGCTCTTTGCATCCCCCCACCTCTTTCTCCCCCATAAGCTCATTACCAATCTTATCACCAAATGAAATTTTGAAATTCCCTTAACTGATCCAAATCAATTTTCTACAATTAAAGGAGGTGACAATTCCAATCAGATGTCATATGCTTTTAATAGCCAGCTTCTTTCCTTTAATCATTTTTATGAGGAACATTTATATAAATATTATGCTCTAAAGAAATACACCGCGCTGCTGTTTTGCCTTTGCTGAGGCAGAAGGTTTCCTTTTCCAGTAGGATATCAAGATCACAAAAAGGCTTCTTTTTCTGAGACGAAATTAGAGTTTCTAAGAAAAGGATTTAATTCAGAGTCAAACATGAAAATTAAAAGACAAAGACACACACCCAAGAGAAGAATAATAGTCCATGTTCAAGTACATACCAGATCTCAAAAGCGAGACGCCGGCACAAAAGACAGTCTTACCACTGAACTGCCAACAGCATTTACACTATCAGGCTGGAGTAAAAACTCAATAGTCCAGTCATAACTGCATTTATGTTATATAATAAGGCTGAGCTGTGGACTGGCTTTTACTCCTCAGAGACAGGAAATAAGCGTTTTCAGAAACAAAATGTCAAGTTCATGTGAAGTAATCCAATGCCTGTACAAGCGGGGGCAGGGAAGACAGAAAGAGAGAGAGAGATGAGCAAGTATTAGAAAGTGAGTAAATGAGAAAAGGCATTATCAACGTTCAAAAAAGGAATATACATGATAAAAATCAATCTAACAGAAAGTGAAGGATTCAGTTTTCTGCCATATAACACCAGAAGGTGGTTAAGCCTCATCAAGAGTAATTTCTTCCATATTAGCCATACTTGGAGTATTATGGCTTAGGTCCCAACATCGGTGTGTTGTTTCCTTCTTTCAAGTCAAGAGAGCACATCTTCCTTCAATCTTGCCTTCAATGGAAGAACTTCAATTGTCTGTGTTGACATCCTCAAACAGGAATTGCAGGTCTGTCCTGTGACGAACAGTTGCCATTCTCAAAGAGAATGGTTTAAGTTACCCTGGCAAAATCTGAAGTTGGTTTAATAGTGATGTAATTCTGGGGTCTAGAAATGTTGAATTTGATCCTTTAACCTGTAAACTGAGGTCACCAGCCTCCTGGTGGACACAGCAGAATTTGAGTATCCTTTCAGAGGCTGAAACTCTTGGTGCTTATTCATAAGAGGATCTTCCACCTAGACTCAGACACGTTATTTGCCTTCACCAAGCTGACTCTATGCTCTGGACTTCACATTGAATATGCTAAAGCTTAAAGCAGAGGGCCCAGCCTCAGATGGTAGTCATAGAAAGATTAACCATCATGAGCAATGACAGTCACTTTGTAGATGGTATTATCTTATCGAAAGTCAAGTTTCCCTAGGCAGTATCACACTTATGGAGGTGGCAGCAAGGCCCACCATGATCTACCTCCAAGTTGTGGCTTACACCATCATGACTATTTTGTAATCCATCTATTCTTAAAATAACATATCTCATGGCTTATCACAGAGTAAAACAGTGCATTGCTGCAATTAAGCCTTCCATACATGTCTCACTAATCACTCTAAAAAAAAATTTTAGTGTAATCAACTTAAGCAAACGTGGCATACAATTTAGCCAGTGGCGAGATATCCCTTCATCCAGATTTCTAATATTAATGGTATTTTCTTTATAAATATTTTGTCTGTATCTCTTTGTGTTTCTGTCTGTCTCACACAACTCATAGTCAATATAACCCATGCTGTCTTTCTCTTGAAACATCATTGTGTGCTTACTGAAAAGGTCCTCTCATATAATTGCAACACAATTTTGAAAATCGCAACATTAATGTGGATATAATCATGTTATCTGTTCTACACATCTTATTCAGAATTTACCAGTTATCCCAACAATTTCCATTGTATGAAATGAAAATTCATAATCATTCCAAAATCATTTAGTACTTTTCAGATAAATTCCTCCCTGGTATAAATCAGCCAGAATTATTCGCTGCTGCTTGTAACAGATAACTCAAACTATTTTTTTTTAATTTGCAAAAGGAATAATGAACTTTAAATGTATAATTGCCTTTGTGAAAAAAGATGAGTCAAAAGAGAAAGGATCTCTGTGCTGGGCTGCCAAGGTGTGGAACTATTTCATGCTGAATCTTTGAGACTGTAAACATACCTACAGAATCCAATAGGTGAATGATGAGTGTAAGAATTGCTCAAAAGATTAGCAAATGCCTGTCTTTTTTATAAATACCAGTTGAATCCTATAAGAAAGATACTTAACGAAAAACGTCCTTCTTTCTTCCATGAATATACTTAGGAATATCTGTAGCTTAAACCTGGCATCCAAAGAGTCATTTTGCAACCAGGAAGAGCTCCCGAGAAAGGCATGACACCGATGGGGTGACACTGGGCCCTTCAAACCGTGCCTAGCATTCAACCCCTAGACTCTAGCTGTGTTTACTTATTACTTAGCTTGGCATCTGCCATGATTTTCTGTTATTCACAGCTGAAAATAACCTAAAGATAGACAAACTCAGTTAAATGAAGATAGACACACTCAGTTAAAGGACTCTAACAACTGTGCTGACATTTTGTTTGATGGGTTGGACATTTTGCTAAGTATAAAACTAGAATGGGGTCATTATCCCCAACTATATTACACAGCTGGCTTCCTAGATCCTTGTAACATACTTCTTCTCTTTTTAAGGCATCAGAACATAGAATAAATATGTTGACGTACTATAATATGAGAGAAAACAATATGAAAGTTCCTCTTAAAATTAGCTGCATGTACAGATGGGGGAAGCTGTTATTCTGTGGCCTATCTGGGTGAATATAATTAATAATCGTGTATTATAAATCTCAAAATAACTAGATGAGAAGATTGGGGACCTGGGGTAAGGTAATGGTAGAGCACTTACTTGCAATTTGCAAGACCCTGTGTCAATCCACTGCAAGGAGGGGAGGGATTTAGAATCTATGCACCATAAAGACATAAATGCTACGCAAATTACTCTGAGCCAATCAGCTTCCGATATATACAAGAGTCACAACAAAACACGGAACCTTGTACATATGCACAAGTATTACTATAAGTTGATAAAATAAGGGAATGATTTTTAAAATGCTACGCATGCTAAAAGAAACCAATAGGATGCTAAAGGAAACCAATAGGATGTCCCATTAGCATTTTTAAATCCAAGTCACCCATTTATATGGATTAATTTATTAATACACATTATGCTGTGGAGCAGTGATTTCCATTTTATAGATGATGAAAGTGAGTATTGGAGAAATTAATTAACTTCATCAATTTCACAGGTATTCTCAATGATAGAATTAGGATTCTGACTGAAACAGTCCAGGTCCAAGGTGATGCACTACCTTTTGAGGCCAAAGTAATGGCTCCCCTCAAGGCAAAAATTAATTTAAAGGTTCATTTGAAGTGAGATCTCTGTGTTGAGTGAGGGGTGTGGGGAAAATGTCATTTCTAAACCTTTCTGGGTGTTTTCAAAAAGCCGGGAACTGTGGACTGTGGTGATAATTTGTTTATATTTTAACAAACAAAGCTTGCCTGAAGATCAGAGGGCAGAGCTGAGCCACTAGAGGCCAGGGAGTGGTGGCACACACCTTTAATTCCAGGACTCAGGGGACAGAGGCAGAGTAATCTCTTTTAGTGAGGGCCATACAAGATTGAATCTGTCTGAAAGAGAAACAGCTCACACAAAGGTAATCCCAGCACGTGGGATCCCATGCCTTTAATCCCCGGTGGAGACAGGCGTGATATGGTTGGGTAGAGATAGGAATATAAGACAGGAGACAGGAGCTCAGTGCAAGCTGACGTTTGGTGGAGACAGATAGAGTCTGAAGATGCAGTCTGAGGATAGGATCGCCCCTTTGGTCTGATCATTGGCAGAGGTAAGTGAACTTTCTAGTGCCTAGCCACTCTGCTTCTCTGATCTTCAACATTAACCCCTATATCTGACTCTGGATTTTTATTATTAATACCAATTAGAATTCATGCTACAGTGGGCTAGTGGGAAGGGGCTTCAGAGACACCCATCAACAAAGGGTCCTGCTCTCTCTCCAGTGGTCAATGCTCCCTAGCTGCCTCTATAGTGGAAAGTGGTGGGCACAGAGGAACCATAGGGTAACTGGAACATTTTCGAAGGAATTGTTATGTTTAATAAAACCTTTTCAGGGAGCAGCTAAGGCTAACGGCCTCATTTTCTGCAAAATGAATCTGACATACTTGCTCAATTATATCCCTGACCTGTTCTCTCGTGCTTCAGAGGATAAGATAGGCCTGTGAGCTACCTCACAGGTAGAAAGGTGTGGAAGGGCCTACTCATTTCAACAGAGTTCACGACCCTGCCTCAGCTCTGTAGAGCCCCTATTCCTACCATATCTGCTCTCGCTCAAACTGCTACTCCAGTCTCGGAGTCAATTCTCCCCTGGAGAAAACCCTGCAACCTGTATCTCCTAAGCCATAACTCTTATAACAACACTCCCCTCAGCTTTATAAATACAAATTCTGAAAGAGACATGACGTATGTAGTAGACTGTGTAGAGGCAACATTAGAGAATTTGTTCATCATATTATGCCTTTGATTTGCATCTTTCAGCAATAATGTCTAAATGTTCTCTCTCCAACATACTTCCAATTCATTAACCAGTTTATCTGTGCAGTTACCTTTATATTACCATGACTAAATATTTAAGGAGAGCATCTTAGGGGAGGAAGGAACAGATGTGACCCCCAATTTCAGCCTATATTTCTTGACTTCATAGATTACAGGCCTGAGGTGAGGTGGAACATCATGGTGGCATGAGCGCATGGCAGAGGATGTTCGCTTCATAGTAGTCAAGAAGCCCCAAGAGCAAGAAATTGCAAAGAAGACATGAGGCATGACAAGATACAGTCCCTAAAGACCCCACCCACCCACTTCGTTCAGCTAGGCCCCACTTTCTAAAGTATCCAGAACTTTCCAAAATTTAGCTACTAGCTGAAGACAGAAGTCTTCCTTTTGGAAAGAGACCTCCAGTCCAATCCATGACATCATCTTCTGAGAATTACTTGATAGTAATACAACTTCAGAGTCAGCTAATCAGAGTATGGGAAAGGGATAATCAAAGCTGAGATCTCAAACCTGAGATCTACTTACCCTCTGCCCGACCCTGAACACAGTGCTTTCTACACATCAGTTAATATCCAGAATAAACCTGTGCATAAGAATTCATATCCCAAGATAGCAACAAGGAAAAGAAGGCTCTGAGAGACTGCATGACCTTCCCACACTGGTGAAGTCCATGTTCGTGTTGCTTTTCTTGTCAGGAAGGTCGACCCTGGAGCACAGACAGCTGCCCCTCCTGGTTAATCACTTGCCTTGCATTCAGCTAATATAACCATGTAAAGGGCAAAGACAATCCAAAAAGCCCTTTTCTGTGTCTAGCTTCCCTTTCCAGTGGCATCAAATGCTGAGGAGCAAAGCACGAGGCTGTGTTTGTGAGAAACATAATCCAGAAAATGGACTAAGGCGTTAACTGATTTGAAACATGTAACCTCAGCCCTGAAGAAATGCCTCCCCTTGATGTTCGGGACACTTCTCACGCCTACTTCTCTTCCTCGGATTCCATTTCACACCCCTTCTCCTCTGCTAACCCTTAGCTTTGTCCTCCACATTCTTTTCTCACTAAATTCCTTTCTTAGGTGATCTCATTCTCTTGTGTGGCCTGAAATAATATTTTTGTACCAATGACTCATAACTCTGTATCCCCAGCTCTTAACACTCCCTTGGGCTCTAGATTTATTTATCCAACTGCCTAGTTGACATCACCTCTTAGCTATCTAATAGACATCTTAAGTTTAGCATCTTCAAAATAAAATTCTTGATTTACCCACATCCATCTTCTTTTTCACAGCTAGTGATGTCACTACTACCAAGCTTCTTAAGGCAAGAAGGTAGAAATGACCCTCACTTAGTTTTTTCCTTCCACTTCGCATCCAGTCTTTCTAGGCACAAATGTTACCAACACTTATGTCCAAATATATGCATCCAAGGTCCCACCACTTATGACCATGCCATTGCTCCGTTCGTAACTGAAGTCACCAATCCACCTGGGCTACTTTTACTCCTCCCCCGACAAAAGTTCATTCCTTGTTCAGCAGCCAACCGAGGTGACTATTCCAAAGTGCAATTCAGGTTCATTATCTTAAAGTGTGCAATGGTTCAATCAGGTTTAGAGGAAAACATAAATTCCTGCACAGCTGGATATCACACACTCCCTGCCGCGCGCGCGCTCTCAGACACGACCATTTTCCTCTTTCTCCACCATTCTTCCACTCTCCTGGCTTTTTCTTCTCCTCTAACACACTGAGTTAAAAGTCATTCACGTCATGGACCTTTGCAACCGACTCTTTCTTCAGCATTGTGAGCTCATCCCTTAAATCTCCATTATTGCTCCCCTTCCCCCCATTTAGTCTCACCTAAAATGTCACAACCTTGGCACCACTTTCAATGGTCGTTCTAGCTAAAATGACCTCTTCCAGCCACCTATCCAAATTCACCATATACCCTGACCCAGTGTTACTATTTTAAAAGCACCCACACTACTCTGCGGGCATTGAGTATTCTCTGTCTCTGCTCCCTAGAATGCAAAACACAAATCAAACCTGGCTAAAAGAAGGTGTCTCAGTTGGTGAAATGTTTGGTTCTGTGGTGTCAGAAGGGAGGTTAATATTCTAGAGATTGGGTAAATTAATCTCAATGTCATCTACTTATGGTGGAGCGATCCACTAGCAATTGGTTATCAAGAAACCTTCAGATTAAAATGGTGGTTTCTGTACTCTCCTGACTCATATTTCAAAACACCAACAGCCCAGCCTCTTAGCTGTACTTTCCATTTTAAAATTTGAAACCATCACCCTTGGCTGTAATCCCTAAGGGGTTTGAATACTCAGTCATGTTGCCTGGGAGCAAATCACTTGATGATAATCAAATTTCAGTGCCCTATAAAACTGAAGATTACATACATGTCTCTTTTTCATTACAACAATGCATGCCTAGAGTCCGACTACTGTATCAAAGCCACAAAATATGTGGTGCTGGCTCAGTGGTCAGGCGGCAGGCAGGTAGCGAGGAAATGTCAGTGCTGCTAGAACTGTAGCCATATTAGTAAGCATAAATTTTATACTATGCATATGAGAGTGTCACCTGTAGAAACTTAAAAGTCATTTACCTTGCACATTTATAGTTCGAGGGAAAAAGACACTGCAATAAAACAAAGCATTAAAAAATAAAAGTGGCGATTTACAAGCAAGTGTAAGTCACGGGGAAGGTCTGAAAAATTTCGGAACTCGAAAGATTGGAAGGAGCAATTATTCTTATCACCAATTGGTCAAAGTATTGATTATATGAAACATAAGAGCCAGAGGATCGGGAAATTGGCTTTGAGACTGTGTCTCTTAGGAGTGTCAGAAGCTATGCCCATAAAGTCTCATTAATATGACTGCCTTAACATGAGTCGAACAAGGACAAAATCAAATGAAACACCAAAGTGTATAAGGGAAAAAAAACACAAAGTCTCAACCCTACAAAAAGAACTGTAGGCAAGTAAGAAATGCTGAGAGTGGGAGAAATGGTCTTCTTCAGGGAAGAGCACAGCATTTGATTATCCAATACCAAATGGTCAGCCCTGAAAGCATACATACAAGTAACATTATACAAACCGAGCAGGTTATGTTTAAGAACATGTATATATGTGTATATACATAAGCATATATGTAACAAATATTACTAAAAATAAGCTAACAATTTGAAAGAGAGCAAGGAAGTGTGCATGGGAAGACTTGGGGGGAAGGAAAGGAAAAGAAATTAAGTTATTATACTCAAAAGAAAAATAATTGATTCTAATAAAACTTCCTTACAAAAAGAGTGAAAGTTTCATACCAGTATCATATCAGTTTATTGAGCTAAAAAAATAGGTTAATATTTACCAGTTTAATAAAACAAAATACTGAAGTTGTGATTCTTTATCTGAATTTCAGTTGGCTTAAGATACCTACAGTTACATGAAGTAGAAATGCATGTAACTAACAAAAAACTTGTGTGTGTGTGTGCGTGTGTGTGTGTGTTGGCACAAGATGTTGAACAGAATCAGCTATCAAATGAAGCTGATTAAATTTTTGAAAAGTTAACCAGGCAAACAAACAATAAGCCTATTTGTGGCAGTTTAATGTGGCAAAATGTTTAAAACACAAATAGTTGTGTTTGTGAACTTCTATAAGAAGACTGTTGGCTCAGAAAGCTTCTCCTTCCAGAAGGAGGAAATATTTGAAAACCCACTCTGTAGACCAAAAGGCCTAGCCAGAGGCAAGAGAGGCCCATTGGCTGGAGAATCCCTACCCAAGGGCTCAATGAAATTTAATCAAGAACACACATGCAGGGGGTGGGGGAGACTTGCTATATGATTTTAGAGTACATAGGACTTACCTACTTCTCTCCAAATGGGAAATATATTCTACCATTCTGTGCTAGGTGAAACAATAGGGGGAAACTTTTTATTTCCTGTTTGTGCCTTGCTTAAAAAGAACCATATCCATATGTGAAAGTGAGACTACCTGGTTACCATTCAGAGATCGTAAACTTGGAGTTCTATGCCTTGAGCAGATAGGACTTTGGTACACACAAAAAGCTCTAAGTAATCTCTTATTCAAACTGAATGCATGAAACATATGACTGATTTCACCACTGAGGTGGGATGGAAAGCGACACATCTTTTTTTCCAAACTAGAGTACTTGTTGCAAACCATGCTTTGACAAGTACACTACTTACCAAGGTAGGGGCATGGGGATTAAAAAAAATAAGTAAAGAGAATGAAGATGTGAGTGAAAATAATAAAACACAAAAACAAAGGATAGTACAGGGAAGGAGTTCCAGTGAATACTGAAATCGCTCATGTTTAATTTTATTTGCTTGAAATACCCTGAACCCAAAAGGTAGGAGTAAGATTAAAAAAAAAACCTGCATTAACATGATACAAGGAAATGAACATACCAGTTGAAGGTTGTGGGCTACATTCATACTTAAAACATTCTGTTTCTAGAACAAGACAAGTAATGCTCACACCCTAGACCCAAACATTCTGTAGATAAACCACTCCCTGAATGGAATCCAAAGTTATCTCCCTAAGGGAGTAGAAACTTAGTTGGATCCTTGGACTTTTGTTTGAGGTAGAAACAGATCTTTTCTATACCTGAAATACAAGGTCTGGATAGTACCCACACCTGTTGACAATGACCTTCAGAGAGCAGAACTCTCTAATCTAAATTTAAGTGGGACCTTTGAGGTAGAAACAGATTATAACTTGGAAGGAACAGAAGCAAATTCCAACTCTCTGACCTTTGGTTAGGGTGGAATGGCAACAACTGAGCAAGCTGAAACTCTCTGACCTTCAGACATGGTGGAAATAAGCTCACATTTTTGGGAATCAACAAGTAATTAAGTCCCAGTGGGAAACCACACAGAAGTCTTTTGCGTAGAGACTGGTGGCTAGCTGTAGTTTGATAGGCTTCTCTTTCTGGACTCAAGAGCAACACAATGAGCAGAGCAACCTCCTCACAAGAGATGTACGCATAAACCATTGCTATTTCTGAATTTTAGCTGAGTTGACCTGTGTCTCAACCTCTGGTACACTCTTTTGAAATTCTTTATTTTTTTAATTCTTATTTTTATCATCTCTAACAATCTATACACTATTTATGATCCACTCATAAAACAGGCTTGTGTATCTTTCTCTAACATTTTATGTTTTTTTCTGCTACATCAGTATTCATGGATGCCTAATAATCCAAGTAGGAATGGCATAAAAGTTTTTACACAATCCCATATTTATAAACCTTGATGAGCTATTTCTAGTTTTTAGTACTATACATAATAACAAAATGCATAGTCTTACAGCTAGATCCTAACATTAAGTTCACAATGATTACCAATTCCTATAATTTGTACATCAAAGCATATGAAATTTTAAATCTTTGGGCATTCAATCCCCATTGCATCCCAGGCAATGAAGATAGAATAATAAATGTGGCATATAAAGGCTCTGTGAAGCTTAGTACCAAATTGCTTACAAAGCATTTACTAATACCCTCAATACTTGTGCAGGAAAGAGTGCATAAGTACCACACTTCTCATACCCTTGGCCACTCTCTCATGGACCCATACATAAGTATCTTTTTGCTATCCACAGCATCATATACCTGGAATATCCTATGAACTTTTTTGAAGATGACAAGATTATAGTAATTTCTCAAGCACAGTATGATACAAATGCATGGGTTTTTTTTTTAACTTTCAGAAGAATGCACACCACAAACTAAATCAAGCTGAGTAAATCTCAAATGTCCATGGAGCTACTCTAGTCCACAACATAGAACTTTTATATGTAGCATTTATTTATTTAGTTAGTTTGTCTTTTTTTCCTCCATAGATCAGTAGATCCTTGAAAAAGAACAAGAATCTCCAAAGAAGTACAAAGGTAGCCAATTGTTGAGTCAAGCTGAGGGAGATGGAGGGTGAATGGATTACACCCTTGCTTACACTTCAGCAGCAAGACAGTGAGTGCCTGAAATCTCTTTCCAGTCTTAACATCTTCCTCCATTATACAAATTAGTTGTGCAGATAAAGATAGCAGTGGTTACGTGCTTGGAAAAGTCTGGTCATAGTAGCTAACAGATGATATTGTAGTCTAGTTTCTGTTTCCTTGTTTGTTTTTAGGAGCTGAAAAAAATAACTGAAGGTCAGCCTCATGATGTCATATGATTATGTAAATAAATGTAATTATATAAGTATGATAAAGAGAAATCAGAAATGAATGGAAAAGGTTATTCTCTGTATCCATATCAATATCATATTCCATGGGTACATGCAACAAAGAGACACAGTAATGATGAGTAGCAGATTTTGGCACACCGAACCCATGGAAGTTAAGCTCTAGTAGAATGAAACAATAAGCATAAATATTTTTTAAATCTCCCAGTGGGAGATTTTGAAAAGAGGCTAAAAGAAATATGAATTTTACAGTTTATAACAAAAATATTGCTTTTAAGAATCAAGTACACAGTGGCTGGAGAGATGGCTCAGTGGTTAAGAGCATAGCCTGCTCTTCCAAAGGTCCT
>LOJH01009091.1:0-13646 GCA_001685095.1 Ellobius talpinus
GGGTGTAAAGCTAGCCTTGTGGGAGCCGGGCGGGACAAAAAGTAGGCCAGCCCTCCGCTCCTATCACTACACCCAGCATCCAGTTTATTCCATCAGCTTTAATTGCATTCCATGGGCTCCTTCCAAACCCAGATTCATTTGCCTTGCAAAAGGGCTCCCTATATTCAGTGTTTCGCTTTATTGTAGCTATGAACATGAGTTATAGCTGTTAATCTTTCACTCACGATGAGCACAATGAACTAGATCAGTAGTTCGTTGGGACTTGTTCTTCAAGAAAATGTCTTGGCTTGTCCAATCGCTTTGTGCTACGGCAGTCCACACTAGGTGTCCCTTATATCATGATCAACCCAAACCTCACAAAGAAAGAGAAGTTCAGATTCAACAGACTAAGTGGATATTTTAAGAACAGAAATACACAGAAGTAAGAGGAAATGTAGTTAAAATTCAGTTGGATGCTTACACTAACTACCTAGATGCTCGTGACTTTTATTTCCTTATCTATGACAAATGAGGCTGTAGGTATAGCCCTGAAGGGTTGTTGAGAGGGTTGAACTAGGTGTTTTGTATGCAGTAAATGTTGCCTACAAATCAGAGTGGTAAATATTTTCTTCTTTCAGTGTACCTATGGCCTGAACTACTAGCAATCATCTTCATTGAAGATTCGTGAAGGACTGTGGGCTTGGGGGATGTCTGTGGATAATACTTGGTGACTAAGATTGAGCTTTTCAGTGGTACTATCCAGGTCACTTTCCTGTTTTTCCTGGGCCAAAGTTGCATCCCTAGTGTACTCCATTGCCACCGCATGTCTTCTCTTATCCCAGCTGGTTGAACTCCTTCTAGGTAGCTTTTTGGGCCAGACTCCTAACAGTCCTTCCCACTGCAGCCTCCTCTTTGTGATGACTTGAGTGAGGAAAGCTGTGCCAAGCCCCTGCCCCCAGTAGGGGTTTGCTGTGTGCACCCTTTAAGGGAAGACAAATGTGCCTCTGGGTGATGAGTCACGGGCTGTCACCTTGCTGTGTGTGGAGCTTTCTGTGAAGTTCACTCCAGGCTCTTCAGAGAAGGTGCTAAATAATTCACCCAAATAGCCCGCTCTTACATCTGTCCCATCCTGTCCCCTGGTGACCTCCAGGACATGTTAGTACATTCCCATTAGCAGTTATTATGGGAGGAGGGCGGGCAGGAAGATGAACAGGCAGCATGGAGCTTGTCCTTGCCGTCAGGAACTCTCCAGGTTCTAGAGTAGATAGTGTGATTGGTGTGTACTGATGGCCTTTTGAATCTAAGGACATCAAATTCTGTGTTTACACTCAGGTAGTATAAACATTTATTAAGCAACTACTGTGTGCTTGACAATTTGCCTTTCTTATCTTATAACCTAGCAAGTCCCCAAGGCAGAGACTATTGAATGGGTTCAGAGAAGGAATATGACATTTCCCACTCCATACTGCTTATAAGGGACAGAGTCAGAACTGGCCCTGGACCACCTCTTACTTGACATATACCTGTCATCAGAGGAGCCTGGCTGTTGGGGTCACTTTTGGCTTTTATAGACTGTGGCTATCTTGATGATTTATGCTCCTACACATTAGTCCTGATGCAACCAACTTCTCTAGATGAAGCATAGCTGTGATGCATGTTAAGCCCTTCCTGCTGCTCATTTCGGTTGTTTCAAGGCAGATGGTTTCATTTTATCATTATCCTTTTATGTTTTGACCTGGTCATTTACTGATCAAAGCGAATGACCTTTGCCATTCAAAGTGAATGAATAACTAAATCCTTTGCAAAATAATGTCCTGTCTCAGCAACTTCCTGAGTGGAGGGAAGATGTGTGTTATTAGACAGAATTCCAGGAATCTCCTGCAGGGCTCAATTTAGCCTGACATTGAACAGTGTGAAGCACAGACCCAGAAGATGAGAGGGATAGACTAGGAAAGATGTACCAACAAGGAGTACTTAGTGTCACAATTTTAAGAGGACAACTTTTCCATGCAAATCCATCGTGATAAGTCTATCTTCCCAGTCACTCTCATTAGATGCCCTTGCCTACCATACTTAGAGGGCAGGTCTATATGGTATCTGCTTTGCAGGGAGTTATAGTACCTAATACCCATTGGGTGCTTCTGGTGTATCTGATACTATACAAGGTGCTTTGTAAACATACTATGGTTAACAACCATTGTTCATATGTTTAAAGAAAAGGTATCTTCAGAGCAAAAGTAGTACTCAACTTACCTAGACACCACACACACACACACACACACACAGTGGGGGTAAGGGTGGGAGCAAGAAAGCAATAGAATAGACCAGGCCAGGGATAAGCATAAACTTCTTGATTTTAATAAGAAAACTAGTTCCATTATAGCAGGACTTTGCTTCAAGCAAAAATAAATTATTTACCTTCTGTAGCATGCTATCTATAGGTATAAAGGAATATTTAATATTAGAAAGGAAAAGACAGAATCCAGAGAAGCTGGTTGGAAGATACAGATGCCACAGCTGTATGTCTCATTCCTTTGTCTCCATCAGTCACCAACCTGATAACTCCACAGGTGTCAGTCTCACTGTGCTATAACCGAAGCGAAAACAAGTTATGTGGTCCCTATTCTCAGCTTTCGCCAAGGTGCTCCGTCCTTCCAAGGGGGCTAAGACTTGACTGAGGGGTGTTGCTCAACTCGTCCTATAACTGGCTTTCCCCTGACAGTCTGCACTGTGACCTCAGTCCCTGAGTTCCCTGCATCCCTCCCCCCTTATGATATACAAGGTGATGGCTGTCATGGGTCAGATCGGTACCCTCATTAAAGCAACTGATGTCAGTGTGGAACTTACTTCTGTGGCCTGGCTTGTTGGCAGAGGCTCTTGTCAGTATCAATCAAATTGGGGGCCTCATTTGCAATTGGGGTAGAGAGCAGGAGCTAGAGCCATGCCTACAGGTGGCGGTCCTGAGGAGGAGAGAGTGGAAGAGTCTAACGAGTCTGATGATGATGTGGGTTTTGGTAGTTCTGACTAAACCTCTTGTTAATGTGTCCAATGAAAAGCCAAAACCGTTTGTTTGTAAGTTAATTAGAAATAAAGAGGTGTGGTTTGTCCATTATTTTCATCACCCTGAGTGTTATTGGGAAAACTGAGGTTCCATTTTGAAGTTCCCAGTCTGATTAATAAAAGGATTTAGAAGATAGACTCAGAAGGAAGGTCAGGACAATTTATTAGAAAAGTGGTACAGGTTAGGTGAAAATCCCAGCAGCTGCCAGGAAGAGCTTGGAGAAAAGTTGTCTAAGTTAGAAATGGAGGAGAAATAGAGACAGCCTGTTAAGAAAGGAAAATGTATTCCCAAGAATAGAAGTGAGGAGAGAGCCATAAAGCATCGTTTACACTCGCCCTCCTCTCTTGAGTATCTGGGGCTTCTCATTCTCATATATTCTTTGGATGATGTCATGGTAAGGAAGACTCCCAAGCTTCATCTTCAAACTGCCTTTACTTATCTGTTCATCTTGATAGAGCCTTTTTCCAATTCCTACTCTGTCAAAGGAAGACATCAGCCATTAGATCTTACAGCCAGCCATAAAGTAGGCTGTGTGTCATGGGCACTTACTTATCCATTCATTTAGCCAGTCATTATCAAAGAACTGTTAATGGAGCTGATGTGAGTCTAGGGAGCAGGCACTGAAATTTATGAGTTCGCTGGCTCTTTACAATGAGTTGTATGGAATCATACCCATAGTTACAGCAAAGGAGGTAGTTCATTAAGTGGGAGAAACAGGCCTGGCGGTGCACAATGTCTCCCCATGGCCTGGCTCCAAGAGGACAAGAAGAGCTGAGTTGAGGTCTCTAGTGGCATTTTATGCATTGTTAACATTGTAACCCTACGCCAAATTTGTGTAACCACCAGCTTTTCCAAGCATGCTCCTCTGGCTGTGTGAAGCTCAGGTGGTAAGGACTGCCACTCCCCGGTCATGTCATGTTGTGTCTCCTGTCATTGTCGTCGTGTGTCCTCCCCCACCCCCCGCTTCTTATGCTCATCTCTGGAGCGTCCTCCTGTGCTGTTTTCCTGCCCCAGGACAACTCTGTGTCCTGGCTCTGAGAATAGAAGGCAGAGTAGAGCTGACAAGCTTTCTAGTTCCATAGTGAGAACACAATGCTGCTGCCTAAGTAAAACACATTAATGCTTAATGAGCACCGGGTTTAGCTTTCAGAGTGGCAGTGTGAGAATCATGGTAGACCCTTTGGTTGACAAATAATTTGCTGAAAAGCACATTAATACATATTTTAAAAGCAATCATTTGCTGAAGCAGTAATTTGCTGAAAAGCATATTAATACATATTTTTAAAGCAATCATCTAAGGCTTCTGGAAAATTTCCTAATGACATAAAGCCTAATGGTAGAATATCTAATGAAGAAAATCTACAAAGTCGTGGAAGGCGATAGTCTATGGCATTTGAACTATGATTCTCTCAGCTTCCTCTTCCCTTCTAACACAGATCAGTGTGATGGGAACTCTGCTCTGCAAATGTACAGCCAAGAGCCAAAGGTCTAGACCTATTGTTTTATTTTAGGAGGGGCAGCTTTAAGGATGGACAACACCCTGCCCTTGCAAAGGAGCCTCTCTTTCATCAGAGCAAAGTTTTGTGCAGTTTGTTGCAAAAGGTATTGGCAAGCACAATAGAACAATCAGCCAGCTATAACTACTAGCTAACAGATAAGTGTGATACCAATAGACACAGACCAGCCAAGTTGCTTAAGCAGACAGTGCTCTTGCCCTCTGCCAACCAACACTACAGGAGAAGCAACTCCATTTAACATGCCTAATTAGTCACTAAAAAAAAATAAGCAAACTAACTATGGAAGGGTGGAGGAAGGGTGGCAGTCAACACCACCACAGTGGACTATGGAAAATGTCCATCTCAGCAAAATATTTTCAGTTTTTAAATTTTTCTGAGAGTTTCCAACTTAAATGCTGTGTTTGCATCACTTCACCCTTCCTCCCTCCACCAACTCCTGTGTCCCTCTACCCCCTCACAAATTAATAACTTCTTTAATTATTATTGTTTTACACACCGTACATGCATGCACACACACACACAGAGAGAGAGAGATTAATTTATTGTTGCTCACATGTGTACATGAATAGGGCTGATCACTTTGGATTGAATAATCTATAGGAAGTTTGGTCCTGGAGAAGACTGACACCCCATCACTCAGCAGCCATTAATTCCATAGCTTTTCTTTTGAAATGGCACCTTGTGAGATTTTCCCCATCCATTCAGGCATGTCAGCTGGTATCAGCATTGTGGAGATCTTGTTTGGAAACTATACTGGTTACCCCCAAGATATAAGTGACACCATTGTACCCTTGGGGATATCTTGGCCAGCTAGCCATCACTGTGGTCTGTGGCCTTTACTGCTAGCGAAGATTATGGATTGCTTTTCTCCCTTGGAGGCTCGCATAGCGCCTTTGGATACTATGAGAACTAGACCTCAGGGAGGAGGCATAAAGATCAGCCCTAGCTGGACTCCTCGGAAATCCTGTATCCGATGTGGGTGGTGTCTTCAGCAGTCTGGTCTTCCCTTCAGTTTCTGTCAGGCAGCCAAGGGCTATGACAATAGCCTCTATTGTTTGAGGAATCTCTAGGACCTTCTGGCCAACAACTCATAGGGAGGTTTCCCCTATCTAGCACTCATAGACATGTACTTTATATGTGTATAATTTTAAGTAGATTCTAAACTTCCCTAGTGTTCTTTCTCCTCCTTCCCTTCCCCAAAAGCATTATTACAAGCGGTATAACTTCATTAACATGTGTATGTATGTATATGCATATAGATGTATACATAATTAGTATATGTATTTTTTAGTAAACATAAAATAATATGATACCCTTTTCAGTCATCCACAGAGTTCCTTATCCCTCCCTTCTTTCTTTCTGTATTGCCCTCTTTTTCCTCACTTCAGCTAAAACCCCCCTCCCTTTTCCCATTTCCCCTTCATAGCACCTATGTATAACAAATTTTGAGGGGCTGCCAACTCAAAAAATGACATGGAGACTTATTATTAATTGTGAAATCTTGGCCTTAGCTTAGGCTTGTTCCTACCTAGTTCTTATACCTTAATTAACCCGTATCTTTTAATCTACATTCTTTTACATGGCTTGTTTGCCATTACTCTTGACTGCCTGTCCTGCTTCCTCAAGTTCTGGCTGGAGGATCCACCTTTCTTCTTCTCTGAGTCCTCTCTGTGCCCACAAGTCCCACCTAACCTCTTCCTGCCTAGCTATTGCCCATTCAGCTCTTTATTAAACCAAATCACAATGACACCTGTGTCCTGCTTTCCCCTCTCTAGAGCTTCTCCCATTCCCAGCCCCTCCCCCCACATGGTCCCTTTTTATTTTTCTGGTTTCTGAGATTAGTTTGGTTCCATATTGACATCTAAAGATTTAGCACTAGGATCCTCAAATAAGAAAGAACATTTGTCTTTCTGGGTCTGGATTGCCTTACTCAGTATGATATTTTCTAGTTCCATCCTGGAAATTTCTTGATTTTATTTTTCTTACAGATAAGTTAAATTCCACACTGTATATATACCACATTTCCATTTACCAGTTGAAGGATGTTTAGGTTGCTTCTATTGAATAGCCACTGTGAATAGAGCTGCAAAAGCATTTACTGAACAAGTATAGTAGGAGTAGGTGACTGAGTTTGGGGCATATGCTAATGAGGGTCTAGCTAGGTCATATGGTAAATCTGCTTTTAGCTTTTTGAGGATTCTCCATGCTGATTTGTAGAGTGACCGCCCAGTTTGCAGTCCTGCCTACAGTAATTAAGAGTCCCCTTTCCCCATGTCTTTGCTAGCCTTTGTTATCAGCTGTTTTCTTGATCTTTCCCATTCTAACTAGGATAAGGTCAGATATCAAAGTACTCTTAATTTTCATTTCCCTAATTGCTAATGATGTTGGATACTTTTAAAAGTATTTCTTAGGCATCATTATTATTCCTTTTTAAAATTCTCTATTTAGGTACAAAGCCCATTTTTTAATTAGATTTTTTCTTAATTCTTTAGTTTTTGGTGTTCATGTTCTTATTCTGTTATTTCTGCTAATGCTTTAAATAATAATCTCTATCGAATGTATAGCTGCCAAAAATTCTCTCCCAATCTATAGGCTGTCTCTTCACTATAACTTGAATTTTACTTTTGCTGCACAGCAGCTTTTTTGTTTTATGAAGTCGATTTCTGTCGATTTTTCCTCAATTCTTGAGCAAATGGAACCCTATTCAGGAAGTCTGTTTTTGCACATAGGTGCTGCCTCTGTTTTCTTCTAGCAGATCCAGTGTTTCCGGTTTTACATGGAGCTCTTTGGCTCTTTGGAATTGATTTTTGTGCTTGATGATAGATGTAGATCTAATTTCATTCTTCTACATATGAACAGCCACTTTCTAAGTACCATTTTTGGAACATCTTTCCTCCAGTGTGTCCTTTTGGCATATTTGTCAGCTATCAGGTATGTACAGTTACACACAATCCTGTTTGAGTCTTTCATTTTGCACCATTGATCTAAATATCTGTTTTTGTGCCACTACCATGTTTTTTTATTACTTTGACCTAGTAATGTAGCTTAAAATCTGGAATACTTCTAGTGTTGTTCTTTTTGCTCTGAATTATTCTAGTTATTTGCAATCTTTTAAGAGTCCATATTAGGCTTTGGAAGTTGTTTTTATTTCTGTGAAAAATGTCCTATGCATTTTGATAGGGATTGCCTTGAATCTGTAAATTGCTTTTGGTAGAATGTTCACTTTCACACTGTTGATTCTACCAGTCCATCTCTTAGTGTCTTCTTCAATCTCTTTCTTCAGAAATCTCAAGTTTTTGTTATATAGGTCTTTGACCTTTTTAAAAAAAATTATTATAAATGAGAATGTTTCCATGATTTGTTATTGGTGTATAGAAAGGCTACTGAGTTTGTTTGTTTGCTTTTGTTTTTCAAGACAGGGTTTCTCTGTGTTAGCTCTAGCTGTACTAGAAATCACTTTGTATACCAGGCTGGCCTTGAGCTCAGAGATCCACCTGCCTCTGCCTCCTGAGTGTTGGGATTAATGATATGTGCCACCACTGGGCAGCCTTGGCTACAGATTTTTGCAAGTTGGTTTTGTATTCTGTCATCTTTCTGAAAATATTGATCATTTCTAAAAATTTCCTCCTTAGGATTGCTTTTAATATATTCTAAAAGTTTTAATTTAATTCTAATATTATGTTTCCATTATTTATTTCCAAGGTTTTTAAAAACTTCTTTTCTTAATTTCTTCTTTGACCCTTTCATCACTCAGTAATGTGCTGTTTAGTCTCAGTGAATTTGTGTAATTTCTAAATATTTGCTTACTGTTGGTTTTGTCTGATTTTATTGTGGTCAAGTAGGATAAATGGAGTTATTTTAACTTTTTCTAAATATCTTAGGATTTGTTTTGTGTCCTGGGATGTCATCTGAGGAGTAGAACGTATGTTTTTGGGTTTGGGTGGAATACTCTGTAGGTGTTAGGTCAATTTGTTATAAGATGACATTTTGTTAGGAAGAGGCTTATAGCCAAAGTACTGCGGATAAATATCTGTTTATAGAAATAAATATATTTATATAGTTTATATAATAGTTTATATGAATAAATGCTGATTCATAAACGGGACACTGAATCACCCCTACAAGACCCAAGGAACCTGGCAGTGGGGGAGCAGAAAGAATATAAGAATAGAGGGAAGGGCAGAATGCTATAGAAAGCTGTCTTCTGGGAATGATATGGCTGCTGCCCTCTTGAACTCAGCACAGCTGCGATTATCTGAACAAGACCTGCATGAGACTGTGTGTGTTCATGTCATGCCATGGAGGTTCCTAAAGATCTACCTTTCCCCCAAGAGTCAGAGGAAGTTGGTTTGGGGAAAGAGAGAAGTGCTTTTTTTGTGATATAGTCACTGGTAAGGTGTCTATGATCCTGAAAATACTATAAGGAAAATCATTATGTCACAGACAAATAAGAAAACAAACAAAAAGCCCTAAAAATTGAAGGGGGACAAGATGAGGACCAACAGAAGTGAGAGAGACAAAAGAGAGTACCGGTGAGGGGAGAGCAATCAAATGATCAAAACACACTATATACAAGTCTGAAAATGTCATAATGAGGGCTTCGGGGATGCCTCAGTGGGTAACACACTCACTATGTGAGTGTGAGACTAGAATTCAGATCCCAGAATGCATGTAAAAGCTGAGTGGCTATGACAGCCAGCTGTAATTCCAGCTGGTATGAGGTGGAAGCAGGATCCCTGAAGCAAGCCAAGCTAGCCAAATGAAATGGGGAGCTCTGTTTTCACTGAGAGACCCTCTTCACTGTGTAAGATAGAGAGCTGTTGTATGATGAGCAGCGGGCTCTGTCCCGCCGCCCGGCTAGCTTAGCACCGAAATAATCACACAGAAATCTGTATTAATTAAATCACTGTCTGGCCATTAGCTCTAGCCTCCTATTGGCTAATTCTTACATCTTAATTCAACCCATTTCTGTTAATCTGTGTATTACCATGAGGTCGTGGCTTACCGGGAAAGATTCAGCATGTCTGACTCTGGTGACTCCATGGTGGTTCTCTCTGACTCTGCTTTCTTCCTCCCAGAATTCTGTTCTGTCTACTCCACCCANTTAATTCAACCCATTTCTGTTAATCTGTGTATTACCATGAGGTCGTGGCTTACCGGGAAAGATTCAGCATGTCTGACTCTGGTGACTCCATGGTGGTTCTCTCTGACTCTGCTTTCTTCCTCCCAGAATTCTGTTCTGTCTACTCCACCCACCTAAGGGCTGCCCTATCCAAAGGCCAAGGCAGCTTCTTTATTCAACCAATGAAAGCAATACAAATGCAGAACAACCTCCTACACCAGAAAGCAATTAAGAAAGACACATAACATCAACCTCGTCAACCTTGGGCCTCCTCGTGTATTTGCATGCACATGTACCTGCACACTTGTGTGTCTACACACAAGAACACACATATTTTCATACCACATAATATATAAAAGCAAAAAATATATAAATGAAACCCATTGTTATACAATTATGTATAATTAATATGGGTTCATCATTGTTGAAGTTAATGTCCTCATGTCTTTCTTAACCTCTGAGTCATACTACTAGCTGAGGAACAATGTCTCTTTTGAGGGATAGGATACTTCATCTCCAAACTATAACAATATACCATGCAATGTGAAGTTTGGCAATTAAGAATGAACGAAGAAGTTAGGATATAAGCTACAACAAAGATAAATTTGAAATATTATGCCAAAGAAAAACCATTCACAAATGTTTGCATATGATAAAGTTTTATATGTATGAAATATGCAGAATAGCAATATTTGCATGTACAAAGTAGATTAGTGTTTGTCTAAGTCCAGGATAGTGAGGCCACTAGGGAGCAACTTACTAGAGTGTTTCTTTGTAGGTCAGTTAAAGTTCTAAAATTAGACCATGATAAGGATTATGAATATAGTAGAACTATGTATTTGTTCACGTTATATGCATAGTGTGTAAAGTATGTCTCAACAAAATGGTTTTACAAGAATGTCAGAGGGAACGAGTCAAAAAAATGGAGGAAAAAGCTCCACAGGCTGATGTTGGATTTGAAAAGTTGACAGGGAGCCATGCTACTGTCTAAAGGACAGACCATTTCAGAGGAAGAACAAGTGAAAAAGCTTGTGGGGCGGCTCGAGCCTGGCTTGTTCAAGACCCTATGTTTGGGTTGTAAAAAGGTAGAGAGCAGTAGGAAAAGATGTTAGGGACATATGTAGTCTCGATCCTCAGGGCTACCTCCATGAGCAGAGCTGGTGGGTTTTGTGTAGCAATCTGACACGATCCAATCTCCCAATGAGACTCGCCAAAGGTGCCATCTTCTTACTAGACCAAGAGAAGTAATAATAGACTAAGAGGAAGCCTGTGTTGATGATTCCCTGAATCTCCATACAGAAGAGACATGGTGATGACTTGGACTGGAGTAATAATAATGAAGGTAGAAGAAAGATGTTGGGTGGAGCCAACATCTAACTCAATAGGGTTAGGTAAGGGCTGGAAAACATTTAGTGATCAAAACAAGATTATAGATGTCTTAATTTTGGCAAGCCACAAAGTGTTTGCTGGAAACTATTTAAGTTTGTTGTAGCATGAATGTAGCTGTAGATACCTAATGTAGACACATAGTTGGTATCTAGATACCTAGTATAATTGTATTCTAATGCTTGTGAGAAGACATGGAGCAAACTGAATTTGGCCTTTGGGGTACAAATTTTCCCTCATAGGTCTTACAAGTTGAAGTGTAACAGAAGAAATATATAAAGATGATCTCCAAGGAATTTGCTCTTTTTTCATTGTAATGGTAGAGTTACCATCAACTAATATTTCAAAGACAGAAGCTAAAGCAGGTTTGTGGGAGATGTGGTACATACACAATAGTTGAGAAGCCTTTGACATCTGCATTTTGATATGATGTAGGCAGGTAGACATGCAAGCCCAGAGTTAATGGGAATGCTTTGGCCTTAACTCACTAGAATCAAGACAGAAGTTACAACCCTAGACAAGAACTAAGTAGTGAATGAGCATCGAGAACATAGAAGTGTCCCACACCTGAGTCCAGCTGGGAGTTTTCCAGTGTGGATCTGTCAAGAAGATGAAGATGAGCTGGGGGAAGAGACCAAAAAGTTGGAACCATAGGGGACTGTGGCTTCCACCTTTTTCTTTCTCATTCCCCAACATTTGTCAGAGTGCAGAAAACAGAAAGCAGTTATTACAGGAGTAACCCCAAATGTCCCACAGTTTTCACAGGAAAAATTGCCAAACCTTTCATTAGTTGTCAGAACACAAGGTACCAGGTGCTTAGAATAGAGTAGTACAAAGCAACAATAAAGATCTTCTCCCAGACAGCATTGAGTTTAGTTAGAATGACCTTAATTAAATCATTATGGCTACTTTTCTATTGCATGAAGAGACACCATGGCCAAGGCATCCTATAGAAGGAAGAGTTTATTGAGGCTTGCGGGTCCATAGGATGAGAGTCCATGACAGGGAGCATGGCAGCAGACATGGTGCTGGAACAGCAGCTCTTCCACAGTTAGAAGGCAGAAAGAAAAAGCTAACTGGGAATAGCATGGCTTTCAAAACCTCAAAGCCCACTCCCAGGGATACACCTGCTTATACAAGGTCACATCTCCTAATCCTTCCCAAGCAGTTCCACCAACTAGGAGCTAAGTATTCCAATATATAAACTTATGGGGGCTATTCTCATGCAAACCACCACAGTTGGTATTAACCAAGGGAGTTTTGCCACCACTAAGAATGAAAGACTATGAAACAGAATAAGAACTCTATAAAGAGAAGAGCTCCTGCCTCCCAGTTAAACCCTATGTGTTCTTTCTTTGTACAAAGCAATCTACTGTTTAGAGGAACAGAGAACATTCTGTGCTCTATGTTTTTTATTAAGAAATTCTTTTCAGCATAATATACTCTGCATACTGTAATAACACCTGGGCTTTGAAAGTTGTGAAGTTCTGAGTTAAATGAAGGGTCAGGGGTGTTGCAATGACCCAGGGATAGATCTCAGTTACAGATCCTTATTCCATTAGTACATCCTCTTTGAACCTCAGCATCTCTGTTTGTATGGTACATGATGATGAAAGTTACAGTTTTAGACTAGGACTCAGTGACATCATGTGCATAAAGCACCTGGTACTCGTCCCTATGAAAAAAACATGTCAGATTGTCCATCTGTGATGTTTCCTCTCCTGAGATAATTCTCCCGGGAAGATCTTTGCTGTCCATTTGCTCCTTTGTGAGACATTGTTTTTCCATTCTTCTTTCTAAAATACTTGATGTGTTACCATGGTTCTCTCAAGAGAAGTGTCTCTCTGTAGCTGCCTTTGGGAAAGGCTAGAAAACCAAAGCATCCTATGCAGTGAGCACCTTTTTCTCCCCTATGGAAATCCCGGTTTCTGCTCAGCTTGATGATAGGACCAGTAGTCCAAAAAGCTGCCAGAGCAAATGCAGCTCCTTTTTTTCTTAATTAAAAACCCATTTATTAGTACATCATGCCAGTTTAATAGCATGCTAATGAAAATGTGCCATGGTGTGCCTGTTTAAACTGTTGATGCAATTGTTAACTTTTTGGAGGGAGTAAGCATGGTCTTTAATAGTCTTTTATTTTGATATGTACATATATATTGTCTATATCTCATATTTTAATTACTATAATTAAAAGAGGATGAAAGGCAATGTTAAAATTGTATGCATTTCATTATTGGGATCAAAGATAATTAAAGTATATGAAGTGTGGCAATTCCTAAGATGATAAGAAAAATACAGAATATTGTTTTTCTGAATTTAAAATGTGACACATGGTTTTTCATAAGATTTAGAAATGTCAGTGATTTATGGAATATTCCTGATATAGGTTTTTCATACACGAACAAAGAATGCCTGGGAGAAGAGAGCTTATCCTTATGTCTATCATGAATAATTTTATCATATGTTGTAGCAACAATCCTTCCTGTGCCTTTCTTTGAAAATCAGGTGGAAGGGGCTGGAGAGATGGTCAGAGGTTAAGAGCACTAGCTGCTCTTCCAGAGGTCCTGAGTTCAATTCCCAG
>LOJH01009092.1:0-28189 GCA_001685095.1 Ellobius talpinus
CTAAGCTGGAACTTAAATTGTGGGAGGTTTTATGGTGAAGACTCCATATATGGCTATGCTGAAAACACCACATTCAGAAGAGATTGCGTTATCATATACGGAGAACCATTAGTTTTACCACGTGACTCAGCTTTTCTGGAAACAGGGAAGGTTCTCCTGGCCAAGTGATTGACTGACCTGTCTGTGTTAGCTCAGTTCTATTATTTTAATTTGAATTAAAGTGTAAATGCATTTTCTCCCTTCCTTTTTCTCTAGCATTCCCTCTCATTAACCATCATCCTCATTCCTTCTTAAAATTCATGACCTCTTTTTTTAATTATTTTATACATACACAAGAGGGGGAGGAAGGGATGAATATACACACATACATATAATACACCTGCTGAGTCCAGAACACATGGGTGAAGATGGAGACTGGTTAAAATGCAGAGAATAAGTGATGTTGGGATGCCACCACCAAATGGGACCTCTATAACATAAACCCTCCACTTCACATTTAGGCAACACTGTGAAGAAAGAATGGCAGAAACACTATAAGAGCCACAGGCCTGGGATGGCTGATCTGTAATTGTATCCTTTGGAAAGGACAAGGACCTGTTAACTGTCAATAATACAGCTGTCTGCACACGAACACAGCAGTGGACATGACAAAGTAGATGGAAAAAAAGTCTCACAATGAACATTCGTGGGTTACATGGGACAGGCAGTTAGTAGTTGTTGAAGGAGGGGGAATCAGTTTTAGTTTCAGATATGGTATTCCAATCATACTTGGTTAGTCATGAACAGATGCACATAAAGGCACTAATTGGACTCATTATACAATATATAAAAAGAGGTCATAAGCTCAAGAGGTGATTTTTGAGGTGACGTGGAAGATGTTTGAGAAGGAAATGGGAGGGATAAAATTGGTGCAAATACAGTGTCCTCATGCATAGATGCTCAAAGTTTTTTTTTAAAAAAAGAAAAATAAGGAAATTCAAAATGAAAGTAAGAAGCAAATCTGAAAAGAATAAAAGTGAAAGTCTTATTAAAAATGATATATCAGAGAGCTCAAAATCATAGATGACTGAATATATGATAAATGAAACAGAGACTTTCAGCAAGTACTCGGGCTTAAGTTAACAAATATATAATGTGCTGAAAAGTGACAGAGGAAAAGTTGGAAAGGAATAAAGAAGTTGTAATTTTGACATATTGTTTTTAAGGTCATAGACATGTAGGGGAGATAGATATGGCCAGGAATATGAACTCCCCAAAATCAAAAATGTGGACATAAAGTGATAGTAGTAGTTGTAACAATATACAATATGTAATACTCTTTTCTGCTTACTATAGTTATGGAAACATTTTTGAGTAATTAAAATGTCTGACTGTATGTTCAGCATTGCCAAGGGGAGAGTAATAAATACTGTATCTTCTGTAATGTGTATTTTATCCCAGTTCTTCTCTCTCCTTCTTCTAACATGTTCTAGCCACATACACGGGGGGGATTAGGGAATTAGGCTCAGTATAGAGTTTGACTTTAGGAAATAACACCATAACTAAGAGAATAAATTCAGAATGAGAGAGATCTGTGCTGTCCCTTGTCTATCACCTTGGAATAAGCTAATCCCTCTGTGTAAGAAGTAGCTTCTCATCTATAAAGTGTAACTGCCTAATCTCACAGGCTGTTAAGAGTATCACTGTGTTAAATGCAGTATTCGGACAGAACTGACTGATTAATGAGGTATCCCTGAACATAGGTTTATCTTTACAATGCTAGACATAAAGACTGCCTCACATTTAGTAGCAAACTAACTAAAAATTGAAAGTTTTGAGATAATTGTCTGTTATTCTGAATTGGTTCTATTGTAAAGTTTAGATATTTATAACTATTTACATGTTTAGGCAGCTTTGTCAAAATTTATTATAATAAAGATAAACCTTAATTAATATTTCCCATAGGCTTTTCTAACCAGACTGAGTATTATTGCCTTGGAAATGTTAGACTCTCAAAGATCAATGTTATGAGGCACAGTTGAATCACACTCATTCCACTTGATAAAAGCAATATTATGTTTGTGCAGAGCTTTAAAATTTCCAATCTCTTTTAGTCCTCTAACAAATCCATGCGGGTATAAAGTTAAGGTCTATCACCAAACTATAGACAAAGTATTTTGGCTTAGACAGAGAGGAACAGATTCAGCCAGCAAACAACAAAAACAGAACAGAAACTGCAAAGCCATTGGCAGTTGACTACTAGAGTTCCCTGTACACTGACCAATCATCTCCTCTTAGAATCATTCATAAGTATTCAGTAATGAGGAAATGAAATGGAGATAATATATGTGGACAAAATTGAACATCATTTGCAGATATTAACAATTGATCACTCTACATTTAACATGTAATACCTTTGACGTTACATAGGATTAAGTTTATGCTACTACATTGTATAATGCATCAGAATATCTTTCCATGCTCTCCACAAGACAAATTTCACAAAGTTACTGCACTACTGTAAGTCTTCATTTCAGTAGCTCAACTTCAAACACAAAATGGAAGCCACAATCCTACTCTTCACTTTCAAACATCTGTTTTGGAAAGGAGCCTGACAGCCCATGTTGCCCTCTTGTGTTTCAGGTAACAGACTACCAATTGTAATTCTGTGTGGCCAATGACTAATCACAAAGCTTTTCTTGTTTCCAAAATTTCTCTTTCCACCCTTATGAGAGTGTATACAGTCTCATTAAAGCATGTTTTTCACTGCTAATCTAATTGTTTATATTTTTGATCTTGTTATATGACAAGCTTTTCTTGCAGTATAGTATTTTACTCCTTGATGCTCTTCTGGACCTGTTCTCAATGCTTTCCCATGCTCTTATCCTCCTCAATCGAACCCTCTCATCCACCTGTGATCACGCCCATGGGGCCTTTCTCATCCAACATAGTCACAGTAACAGGATGGCATTATTTCCATATAACACTGGCTTCTTAAGAACAATGCACTTCACAACCTTGTGTTGGCTTTATCATTTTAAAATCCAAATGCGCTATCAACAAGATTTGACCTCACAGTTCTCTGTTCCTCATCTGATCCCTGTTTGTTGGTCGTACCTTAGTGATGTTATTTTTTGTGACTCTTCCTTGATTTACACATTTTTAATGTATGAAGTTCCTTCTTTGTTTCATTCTGTTTTTGTGTAAAGCTTTTCATGTTTGTATTTAAAAACTAATAGCAGTTAACAAATTATTGCATTTTTTAGTTATCTCTTTTCACTGAGTTGATATTCCTTTATTACAGAAAGACTACATTTTGCTTGATAGAATTTGCTATGGTAATAGAAATGTAGTATTACATAACAAATTTTAAAATGCATTCTTCTGAGGGTGTGCTGCATATAAACCTATTCTCTAGGTAATACGAATACACTAAAAATGTTAGATGAAGTCCCAACATCATCAAAAAGCTTTCATTCTATTATGGAAAAAAATAAATACACGTTCATCCTAAGCAACTAAAGTGGGAAGTCATTTGAAAAATTTAGTAAGGCAGTTATTAACAATCAGAAAAACAATTCTTCAAATTGCAGATTTCATTTGTAGTACCAAAGTTTATACATGAAATATAAAAAAGTACTAAACTAGATTTTTTTCTATAAACCTCATGTTAAACCCCAGAATGTCTCCAAATGTGTATGATTTAAAGTTAAGTATGATCATCTGATAAAAGCCACAGAAAATTCTGTAAACAATCCCAATTACATTCCACTTAAAACATTTTAAATCAAACTTTGCATATAAGATTTTAGAAATCTCAAACCATAAAGTATGCAAAGAAAAATGGGCTATGAATGGATGAGAGTCTAAAAGTGTCTAATTTCTAATTCCAGCTGCAAGGAGAAGAATGCCAACTATGCTAGACTGTGGCTGTCTCTAAGTCTACAAACTGATTTTAGAAATGATTGAATTCACTTAAATGCCCAGTTCTTCTGACAAAACCAACAACCCAAAGTGGCCAAATACAGTCAATACCTGGTTGTCCACACTCAGCCTACTTGCCCCCCACCCAGATTGGTTCTTATGAGTAGATAGTCTGTGTACCCAGAATTCAGGGTGGGCCACCAATATCATTTTGTGAAAACAGCATTCTACCGGGACAGAGTGTTTCTGGCCATTCACTATTGGCCACCCATGTGTATGAGAGTGCAGTCCATGCCTGAGTATCTGCTGAACTCACATTTCTCTCATTTTCTCGGGAGAAAACAGTTGGATGGGAAAATAATCAAGCTGGTGGCCATGGAGCCTTTGTCAATTCAAAGGCCACGAAGGGCTTTATCAATTCAAAGAGCAAACAATGGAGATTGTTACATATGAGTCCAGCAATTCATACTTGCCTCTATTTGACATAACAGACTAATTAAATAGAAGTGTTTATGCAAAAGTGCAGACTACACACTCACAAAAAGAAAAAAATGAAGTGAAGCAACTTTGATTTTGAACTATATTTACTTTTGTAAAAATACCTCAGTTTTAGTTTCCATCCATGAAAAAAAAGCCAGTAGTTTTCTAAATACAAACTCTAACAAATATGCTCACTGGAATTGTATAGCTGCCCTTTCACTATTGTTACACGATATTGAAAGACTCTGTTGCTTGTATTTCTTGTAAAGATGATTAAAAATAAAATAAAATGCACTCATGCCATTCAGTGAGGACCATGATAAAAAAACAAGGTACAGCTGAGAACTACACGCTTATATTCCCTCTGGTCCTTAGCCAAGGTTGTTATGCTATTGCCATATAATAGTACAAATTTTATATCAAGAATATTCCACTTTACCATTGCAACTGTTTTTCTCTTCTTTACACTGAATCCAACTGTTTTATTGTGCTATGCTCCAAAAGTCAAATTTTATGCTTGATTTTAAGTGCATATTTGATACTTCTCCACCAAGTAGGTTAAAAAAGTAAAAAGATATGAAGAAAGTGTGGTATCATTGTCATGAATTTCAGATGTTCTCTTTGATCAAGCTCTTCAGTTTAGAAAAAAATGATAGAGATGCCAAAATCATAGGACAAGGTTCTTCTCCCTTGACCCATTCCTAGGTATTCGCATGGGGTAGAATGGCTGCAACCCAATATGATTATGCTTCAGGACACCTGATTCAACCATGTCACCTGCAGAGCAGAGAGAGGAGTCCCACGTAATGCACACTTTATGTTTGGTTCTAAAGCAAACTCAGATGCCAGAATACAGTAGCTGCGGATCGCATTTATATTTAGTAAGACTGCAACGTACTCATTTGAAGTTGGAAGATGAGTATTTATTGAAGCAGCTGGCAAATCAGCAGGAAAATGCTGATTTTGAAAAAACTATTCTTCTTCTGTGGAATCAGACCTACTGTATTTAGCAACACTATTATAATTGAACACAAAAACTGCATTAAAGTACCATTAAGATGGAGAGAGAAACCCAGGAAAATAAGAGAATCTGAGTTAAAGGCTGTCACAGCATTCCTGAGCCAGCCCTTTTCAGTACAAATGCAGCAACCAACGGTCTTCCAAGGATGACATGAAATGAACCAAGTGGACAGTGTCCCCACTATTCATTGCCACAGTAAAATGCAATGAGGATTCTTCTCCAGGCTGCCCTAACACAGCTCATCTATCTCGGTGAGGAGGTATGAAGTTCATCCTTCATGAAATTAAAATATCCAGAAATTAGAAGAAATATAAATCTCAGCATACCACAAGCAAAGTAGAATCCTTGTGTTTTGGGAATATTCTGTAACTCCACTGTCCCTTTTGCTGTATCACTTAGAAGCACAAAAATGGATTTTTATAGAGAAATAAGGAAATCAGAGGCCGCTCTGACCTTACCTGTTGCTGTTGTTCAAATGAGAGCATTGTGAGCTCAGTGCGTATAACATGCCTGAAGTTACACAACCATTTCTGGGGAAAAACATCACATCTTAGGGCTTTGAATCCAGTGTCCTTCCCACCACACTCCTTGCCCTCACTTTACTGTCAGTAACTCTCGTTGCCACTTATGAAATAAAGGCAGACTTTGTCCCAGTCCTAGGCTGATTTAAAGGCGACTAGCAGGACAGAAGCAGCTATAAACAGTGGAGCATTTTGTGAAGCACTTAACGGTCACTATTTTCTCCTCCTGCATGTTATGATGACAGAGTCAAGCAGGATTTAGCCCCCTCTCAAGCACAGCCAAAGAGTCCTGTGTCAGGCCACTTGCAGAGTTTCCAGGGCAACAGGCCACGACTGTACCTTCTGCTGCCCTGGACAAGACAGGAAAAGAAATGCCATGTAAAACAGACAGGTATAGCTGGATCTGAAGACTCCTCACGTCTGTCAGTTCTGAACCTCCATGCATTAGCAAGCCAGAAGTCCATTGGATCATTTCCTGCAGAATGGGTTAATAGGTTTTCCCATGAAAGAGCCAGAAAAAGAATCCCTAGATATGAACTTGGCCTTCTTTTATTCAAATAGTGTAAGATGAGTTACATGCTGGCCTCGATAGATTCAGGCACAGATACTGTGTAAAAGTACATGAACTTGGCTCCTAATACCTTTATGTTGGTTGCGACTGTCTAAGGAAGTGTAAGTTGCCCTGGTGGGTGAGACAGTGTGTGTAGATGCAAGCACATAGTGGATGCCACCAGTCAGAGCTCAGAAGGAAACGGAGAAAGGCCAACGTCTTCCCAGGGGCTTCATGCTTGCATACAGCTTTGATTTTTGAAGCATGGTTCTTCATTTCTGATGCTCCAATCCCTTGTTGCCTTTAAAGAGCTTTAAGTTTATTGGCTGCAACCTTTTTCATCACTCGCGAAAGATTAGGAGGTAAAACAAGAAAATCAGAAAACATTATCCTTGGAGTTGAAAGGCCAGGAAATAGTTTTCTGGTTGTAATTTTAAACTTAAATGTTTGAACATTAAAGTTCATACCTTCCTGGCAAAGCATGACCTCTTTTCTTCACTGGGACAATTCTAAAGGAATCAAAAGTTCCTTTATAGAATCATTTTAATTGCAAATGGATTAGAAACAGATGAATGAAATCTCTCTGAAACTGTACATAGTTCCTAATACTGAAAGGACAAAGAGTGAAACTACTCTAGGCTTCATCAAACCATATATGTCCAAATTATGCTTTTGGAAAAATTCAAGGGTAGGGAGTCTTTTTATGTATAAAAATAATTGAAGAGAAAATATCATGAATATTTTTCTTGAACATTGTGACAATCTGAAATCTGATTTATTCAATTTCTGGAGGGATTTTTTTCAGTTCTGATCAATACTAACATATTTTTATTCTTTTTAACAGATGTATTACTAAGAGAACTGTTAAACAGTGATAGGAAACATAGACTTGGTTTTATGCAATGTTGGAGATAATTTTTAAAATATTCATTGTTTGTATTTTCTAAATATGAATCTTTTGCCTGCACGTATGGATCTGCACCATGAACATGCCTGGTGCCCCTTGCCCCTGGAGGCCAGAAGAAGAATTTGATACCCTGAAACTGGAGTTTCAAACAACTATGTTGGTACTGTGACCAAAAGCTGAATCTTAACAGCTGAGTTATCTCTCTAACCTCTGGAGATGGATTTTTTTGCATGCATTGATAGTATAGATTCCCTGAAAAATTCTAGAGTAGGATTTATTAAAATGCTAAGCTATTTGGAGCCATCGTGTACACTTTTATAATGGTACAATATTTGTGATATTGAACCTATTTACATTTTGAGTTTTGGGCCTGCTAATTAACAGTTTAATCAGTTCTACCCATGTGTATTTTAGTAAGATTCAAATTTCCTCTAAGTGCACTTATTTTGGCATTTCCTTTTCTCCTGGGGATTCTTTTATAAGAGTTTTAGTGAACTCTTATGTCTGTACTCTGCTTTATTACTTCTGTCAATAATAACAGTTACTGAATATGCCAACACTTAACTTCTGTTAAGAGTTGCATCCTAAGATTTTCCATAAAGAATTTAAATTAGATGCAAAAGCAAATGTTCTGCAGCTTCCAATACTTTTTCTGTCTCTTCACCTCCTAGCTCACTGCCTACCATCTTCCACAAAATTCCCTGAGTCTTTTATTGATGACTTATGGAGCTCTGCGATGATATGGCAGGCCAAGAGGACATGACTCCCTTCGTGATGCTTCCCCTTTCCATTAGACATGTTTCTGTACTTCAATTGCTTGAAAGTACAGAGCTTTTAAAGACAGTTGGGCATCTTTCTGATCCATACACCAGTCTGTTCTGCACCCCTTGTGTACATGAGAGAACTGTGAGAACAAACTTCTAAATGTCTCCCAAGACCAACATCTGAAATACACAAAAGTTCAATAAGGAAAAGTCTACAAATATCTATGTATGCCCATTTACTTGTATTTGGTGATTTGATAGGTGACCTCTGTAACGGGGTGTGAAGAAGCCTGATCCCTTGGGCTGTAATAAATAAGCTGGTTAACTGTAGAGGCATCTTTGCCTAACTCTCACTGTACTTCTATGCATTTTCAATTTTCATTGTCACATAACAAATGTTCAGGGTGAGTGCCCAATTAGTTCCCAAGCTGTAGTTCACTGAAACTCTAAGCAACAATGTTTCTGTAGGCACCTTCTCTGTTACTGAATGCATGGATGCTGTATTAGGGACTCAACATTGTACTCTGTTCCCAATGGGCTGCACTTCATGAGCAATAGTAGCTAGATCAGCTTTAACAAATAAAATTTCACATTTCAGGGCTCATGTTTTCTTTGTTTTTTTTTCTTTGATATATATTTAATTCATTTAACCTTTGTGGCAATATAATCAGTAATACTTGTTACTTCAACTGGCTGCTTCATTTTATCTCCTAGTTGCTGAAATTATATTCACTGATGGAGCTCAGCAGTGGCCAGTGCTAATATGCATGTAATAGTTTTCCAACACATGTCTACTATTACAGATTTCTCCTTGTAAAATACTCTTATCTGTTTCATTTTAAATGAACCGTGATTAATTTATCAAAACATACCTTTCACCAGTGTCTAGGAGGAAGGGTGAAGGGGGGAGAGAAATGGAGAGAGAGAGAAACAGAAAGAGAGAGAAGTAGCTAATATCTCATGTCTCAATTCTGTTTAGAAATCTAGATGACAGGAAAGTAGAAGAGCGATTTAGGAAGAGGAAGGAGAGCACACAGAAGGGCAAAGGAGGATAAAGGAGGGCAATGGAACATTGAATACAAGCTAAATACAATCGTGTATGTATAAAATATCTTAAAGAGATTATTTTGTATACTGACTTAAATCTACATATTTAATATGATGTAAATTATATGCATTTGTTTTGTTGAAATGCATGCGGTTGCACTGTTTGTAAGTTATGTGTATGTGGGGTGTCCACATGTGGGCTGTCCACATGGAGGCCAGAGGACAACCTCAGATTTCATCCATCTCCTTTAAGATGCAGTTTCTCATTTACATCGATCTTACCAATTAGGCTAGACCAGTTGTTCAACAAACCCCAGGGATTATCTTCTTTTTTTCTTCCTGGTACTGATGTTATTGGTGTATGCCAGCATGCCAAACTTTTTCGTGGCTTCTAGGTATCAAAATCAGGTTCTTGTGCTTACAAGAGAAGCATTTAACCAACTGAGCTATCTCCTCAGCCTCTGCAGCTTGTTAGTTCATCACCATGGTGCTAAGGATAGATGGGTGTTACTTCTATGGGGAAGAAGCTTTCAAATGTGTTCCCTGATGGGAAATAGTTCAGATTGAACTAGGGAGGGGTTGAACTACAGAATATCTGTATAGGAGTTCCAAATCTATATTTTAAGTCCTCCTAATAGTTTGGCATAATTTTCCTCACTGCCTTTCTTGTGCATTTATATACCTGTTTATATGGAGCTCTGGAATTCTATTAAAATGTGAAAAAGGACATCTGCTGTTTGTTTTGGGTTTGTTTATGTTTGTCAAGGATAGGTTCCTACTGGTCTGGAAATCATTATGTATCTCAGGATGGCCTGATGATAATTTATGGTTATCCTCTCCGCCAGCCGCCTGAATTGTGAGATTACAGGGATTCATCATCATGCCTAAGTAACAAGTACCTTTGAGTCTCACAATTAAAATACCTGACCATTATTTCTATGCAGTGAATTAGCCATAGTAGTCCATTTCTTCTCCCCTGATAGGAGCTCTTTCTCCAAGCATTTCATGAAGAATTCTACTAGGAAATAGAGCTAATGCTGGTAATATATATGTTTTTTTTCAATTAACCACTGTTGCAGCTGTCGGAATTTGACAACACCTTATCCAAGAGGCCTGCCATGCTCCACGTTCACTCAGGACAGGTGTCCTCCATGCACTCCAGGAAGTGTGGAGAAATCTCTCAGGTATCACTTGTATGTCATTTCAGCTTTTTATGAAATATGGGTAAAGTGTGTGTGTGTGTGTGTGTGCAAGAGAAGGAGGGAGGAAAGGGAAGGAGGAAGGGAGAAAGGGAGGGGTATGTGCAAAACTATGTGTAACAGAGTAACAGACAGGACTTTTCTAACCAAATACAAGCCTGACAGTTATAAAGGATGCTGAAAGAAAAAGGGAAATGACACTCATTGTGGTGCTGAGGTCTTGGTCAGCAGTGAGGATTCTGGAGTAAAGGAGAGTCGCACTGGCATAGATGACCGAGTTTGGGAGCCAGCATCTTTCTCAGGCACTGGGTAGGTGCAGCACAGGTAATCTACAGCTAGAAATGGTTGGATAGCCAACACCACAACAGGTTCCAAAGGAAGAAACACTTGATGACATACTCTCATTCCAGCATTTCCATGAATAGTGGCAAAAAATTAGTCTTAGAATTGTGGCATAAGTTCTGCTTAATTGTAACAAGATAAATCTTTTTGCAATACCTGTCGCCTTGACTTCATTCAATTCAAAATTATTTAAACTAGATTCCAGTCCCTAATCTGGGAAAATGATTTTGATGTTAAGCATTTTAAATTATCTTGATCAGAGATGTTCTTCTATCTCTCAAAAGTATCTCCAAGTCTTTGTTAAGAAAATGAAATAAATGACAGTTACAAAATATATTTCTTTGTAACACCCTCTAAAATGATGCTCTCCTGAGATTTCATAATTGTTACACCAAATTTTATCAATTTTTGAGGAGCCATCTCTATGTCGTGTGTTCATTTACTTTTTTCTTCTTTGTTATCCTGAAAATTAAGAGACAAATAAAATAGGGGTGGTGCATGAGAAGTAGAAGTAGTGTCATACATTAGGAAAGGTACAATTAACTCAACATAAGAATTTTGTGTAAGAACTGTCACCCCTTCCTCATGTATTATCAATTCAGACCAGTACTAGCTGCCACAACAAACAAATTCCCAGTAGATTAGAACAGTAAAAGTTATTCAGCAATCCAGAAAAAAAACTTTTCTTTACCCAGCAGCTCAAGGAATTCCATCTTCTCTCATTTCCCAGGGTCCCCATTTCAGCTCAAATATTCAAATTGTTGATAATAGAAAAATAGCAGAATTCCAGCTTCTAAAATGCCTAGGCTAGCAAGGGATATTTAGTTGTCATTCACATTCTCATATTTTGGATGTCACTTCCAGTTGCCACCTACCTAAACAGAGGTAACAAATGCCCAATGAGCAGAAGACGGGGGGTGGACATGGTGTGTGCTTGCATTTTCACTTTCTGTCTCCTTATCCCAGTCTAGGGAGACTGACTCTTGTGGTTTGTCTCTGCTGAAATCATTTCCCTCTCCAAAAATGAAACCATAAACTTTTGCAGTGAGAATGGGATATAAAGTATTCAATTAACTTTTGTGATGTTACTATTATTCCATTTGCTTTCAAAGTGTGGGATATTTCTCCTTCCAATTTTTTTATTTGAAAAATTACATAATTGATACTAATGAAACAGTGCAATAATGGTGGAATGGACATTGCAAATTCTAAGATGTATGCAAATACATGTGTTGTCTAAAATTATGCATACTTTTTTGTGGTAATATTTCAAAATAATTCAATTCTTATCATCAGTACATGTCTAATAAATTTATTTATTGCATAATATATTAGAATCTTTTTTCATGAATATAATATTGTCCTATTTATACTCTGAAAATATTGCCAAAATTATTGTCTGTAAGTAGAATAAGTACGTACTTTAACAGTAGGAGAGGTAAGATTTTTGAAGTGCATCATATAAAGTTAAATGCAAAATGTTAGCAATGCTGATCTTTTCTGGAAGGTCCATGGCAAAAATTCCCTTTTATGATTCTCCATGCATCATTTGCCTTACATATGTTATATTTTTATTAATGCCAATCTGAACCATAAGCTATGTGAAGAGGCAGTTGTCAGCTCTATGTAAAGATATAAGTAACATTCTTCACTTAAGAGGAGTCCACCAGTTTGTTTAGAAGAGGCATTTCAGGAACACAAGCATAACGTTCTCTGATAACCCCCTATTAAATCTAAGTAGTTACTTTTACTGATGTGGTCACATGAGATGACAGCTATCCATGGGTAGGATACATTCTTCAGAATGACATAGTCTAAGTGTGGACACATTAGAAAAAATGAAAATGTCTTACTTTTTATTGGAGAGATTGATTGTTTGGTTTAAATTAAGTACCTTTAGCCTTGATAGAGGAGTGAGATTGTGTTGTCTCAGTAAAGCCAGACTTCCCTTTTAGATAGCATTCTGTACTGGATATTAGCTGGTTGGCCCAAATACAGACCTGTTCTTTTATCCTTATTGAGTATTATCTTCTTGACATTTTCTATTATCTCATTGTTACCATTGCAATGGTGTTGGTATAAGATCAAACTTGGATCTTTTAACCAATGTAATGGAATTATAATGGTATTCTAATGGGCTTCCCATCATTTCTTTTTACTATTGTAATGCTGTAATAATGGCATTGTAAGGGGTTCTCCATAAACATATACTAAAATCATTTTGCCACCATCATGACAGCAAAATGAGTCCCTATAGAGTTTATTTGAAATTGTTTTGCTCTTATAATGGAATTATTAATGCAGCCTCCATAGACTCACATGGAAATTGTTGACCATTCTATTGTGGTCTTCATAGACTTACAATAAAATCACTTACCCAGTGTAATGTGGTTTCCATTAGCTTGCATTAAAATCATTTTCCTACCATAATGGCATTATAAAAGGGTATCCATGAACTTGGGCTACCAAAATTTGGTTCTCTTGACGGCATCAGAGTACCACTGTTACAGAGACAGTTAAAGTAATGTTGATGCTCTGGTGTGTTATAAGCAAAGACTGTAAGTAATGTACATCTACTTTTCACACTTAAGTATCATGGTGGTATTTCCTTTACAAGTATCATCCTGACCACAGCATACTTTATAAACCAATAGCAATCAGTTCTTAAAGAGCAGGAAGAGAGAACCCTTAATTCTGGGGGCAGAGGATCTCATTTCATATATCTGTTTATACATTCTACTGCTTTAAATAGTGTGAAAAAATTTCTTTATCTTTCCAAGAAAAGTAGCGATGTTGTTTTTACAATATTTCTTTTGCACTATGTGTTTATAATATTTAATAAAATTAATGCATAATAAAAATCAGGACAATGAGCCCTTAAAAGTACCCTACCAAAGCTCATGATATTTTAAACTGAGTTTTTCACATCAAACCTTTTTATTAAAAGAGGCAGGCAAATGACTAACTGAGAATTAATGAAAATAATGTAAAAATGGATTAGGAACATATGATAGAGTAGACTGAATATTCCTTACTGATGCAGACTCAGGATTAGGTGTATAGTCAGGAAATGTAGACAGAAGGGAAGGTGGGATATTCAGCGAGTTTTGTATTGCTTGGGGTATGGCTAGGTTAGCAATAATGTAACTTTACAAACAGACTTATGGAACCCATACACTTCAAACAGTTTGCTAGTCTTGTTATATTGTTACAAGTTTGATTTTTGTTGTTTTTAATGTACCCTGGGCCCTCTGTATGATTTCTTTAGTCATACCCATAAACTATCACATCTGAAAGCAAATCTATGTATTTAGACATGTGATCGGAGAGGACAAAGCTTATATTTATAGAGAACTTTCATTTTAAGATAAAAACGAAAGTTATTATTTTGTTCAATTCATTGGCCATGTATTTGTCACAATATATTGAGAAAATGGCCTTGGTGATCTTCCATTTTTAATTAGAAGGCTTTCTGAATTTTAGCCTTCATATCATATATATGTATATATATATATATAAAATGTGTGTGTGTGTGCATGAACTACTGTAGGAGAATAAAATAGCAAAATACCTTTGTGAAGTAAAAGATGCCTCTCCAAATTCCCACTTACCAGGCAGGAAGAAGGTTCAAGGAGCTTCTGAGAATGCCACCATGTTTCTTGTTCGAATATTGCCATTAACAGATTGAACTGATTACACAGTCGAGAGCCACAGTTAGGAAAGATTTAGCACACATAAAATCTGGTCTTATGCCTGATTTCACTGCACAGGCATATAACTAGATAGATGATGGTGATAGATAGGTAGGTAGGTAGGTAGGTAGGTAGGTAGGTAGGTAGACAGAAAGACACACACACACACACACACACACACACACACACACACACACATACAAAGACACACCGGTAGATAGAGATATTGTTCACCTGGGCTTGGGCTGGTGGACAAATGAACTGAAGAGTTTGTTTCATATTAACAGCCATTCCCAGTAATAAAGAAAGAATACCATCTGCTTGTGTGTTTTTCATAGCTCATCTTAGAGCAACTATTAGGAAAATATTTTATGATAGTAATTTAGACATGGAAAAACTCAAAAGAAGTAAAAGAGTTGATCCCGGTCACAATGGTTGTAACTAACAGACATTAAATGGACGGTGGCAATTTACTTTTGGACCTATCTAATTTACACTGCGTATTGGTTGTTTCATCTTGGAGCACCCTGTCAATATGCACAATCACAGTAGTTTCTTACTTCCAGTGTAGTGATGTGCAACTTGAGAAACAGATTGCAGTGGTATAGTCTGCACTTTATGCCTTAAGGACAGAAGGACAAGAGAAGCATCATCACAAGAGCAGATGAGGTTAGCCTGCCATTGTATGGTTCCATGTGTTTTGTTTTTTAAAGTAAATGCTCCTGACAATGGTGAGTAAAGCAGACACTGAGAGCCTCCCTTCATTACGTTATCAGATTTTCTATTTCTTTCCCCAAAGTATGATACAAAACTTGTCCCTTACAATGAAAAAGTCCTAAAGTTCTTGGAATATTCAGAGAGTTGGATGAATCCCAAGAGAGAACTTGAGTTCTTGCTAACGGCCTTATAAGGTCTCTAGAGATTAATTTTAATGCTAATAATAGAAATGACCTCATTTATACAACAGGCTCATGAAACTGGCCATTTTGATTATTATACAAATATCCAAAGATTAACATATACCAGCTAGATTTCAGAAGATAAAAATGTAGCCAAGGATGACCTCAGAATTTCGTAAAGGCTGTAGCTCAATGGTGAAATACTTACCTGGCGTCCACAAGGTCCTAGGATCCACCCTGAACAACAACCACAGAAAATTTTAATTAATGAAACTATGTAGCATTTATTCTCAAGCTTGGCTTATAGAGTTACAAATAAAATATAAAAGCAAATTACAATGATCAGAAGATAGTATCAAGTGCCATCAAGGCAGTTTTAAAGTGTGTCCAAAAAATAGTATGTTGCTACTTAATTGACATTTAAAATGCTAAAAGAAAACAAAACAGTATTGTTTGTAGTATTCCATCGTTTCACTTCTGTGGGAAAAAAATTAGCATTAGTTCTAATAATACCACCATTTCTCAACTTTCACAAGAGGTTTTATACATTGTTAGAAGGTAAATTCAACTTCAGCATCAGGCTCCAGATATTTGATTTAAGGATTTAAATGAGACAATTCACCTACAGCATTTACAGAGAACCAGAAAGCAGCCAGAGGTCATTGGCTTTTGCACAGTTTTTACTACTTGTATCCTTGTTACTATTACTAAGGAATGATGCTCCACCTGATTTACATGAATCTTAAATGCCACATCTCCCAAAGGCGAGACTCAAATTAGATTATTTCTAATCCCTTCTAAATTTTTAAGTTTCTTGAACATGTGACTGCTGGCTGGAAAAATAAAATTCCATAACAATGTTTTCCCAAAACACAGATTAACTCAAAACTGTTTGTGTTAAGGAAGCAGAACTATTGTGAGAAATGCAATGGGATTATGACTGAGTTGTGCAGTCCCCTTGATGGAAAGCTGTTGTGTGACTTCCTGGACACAGTCAAAGATGAGAAGTCTGGTGGCTAAATGCAAGAATCTCTGGCAATCATTGCCCACTTGTGGAACAAGTTCTTCATTCTTAACCTCTGTCAAACCCAGAAAGACAGTATTATTATCCACACAATTCTCTTCAAAGGAAAAAACCCTCAGTGATACCAGTCAATGCATTCACAAGCTGTGGATGCCAGAATTATTTTTAACTGAGTGAAAAATATGTTAGTTTGTCATTGTGTTTTCCTGAGATTGCTTATGCAAGGGCTCGCTATGTACTACAGAACAAAACCAAATTCATCAATTTGACATAAAGAAAAATATTTAAGGCCTTGTGAGATGGCTTATTGGCCAAAAGCACTTGCTACTCTTCCAGAGACTCCGATTTCAGTTCCTGGCACCCATACCAAGTGGCTTATGACCACCTGCAGGGTGTTTCAATACTTTTAGTCCCCAAGGACACTTGTGTGTACCTACCAACACACAAACACACACACACACACACACACACACACACACACACACCCCACAGGTTCTTATAATTAAAAATAAATCCTTTTAAAGGTCTGTGGACATCTGTGGATATGTCTTCATACTTTTCTACACTTAGGGGATAAAGGGAAAAGGACAACACTGAATGGGCTCACAGTGTCAGTTGTGCCAGCCCCACACCCTAAAGTCCCTAATGCTGCTCTTTTCCCTGAAGTGTTGCCCTTTTTCTCTTTGATCCTCAGCAGTCTCCCCTGTGCAAGCTTACACTGTGACTAACAACAAAACTATATTGACCATGAATTCATCACCTACCTAGATTTCTTGATCCAGCTGTTAGTCATTTAATCCTTCCTTTAATCTGTTCATCTGTTATAATCGCAAGTATTATAATTTAAATTTGTACTTTCAGAACAGAAGGAATTTGAGATATTTTAAGGAATGTCTTTTACAGTCTTTGAATATTTTTCTTAACTCATTTAAGGCATTTTTGCTGTCCTTTTTTTTGAAGAAAGATTTTGTTAAAGCTCTGGAACCTACCAAATAAGCTAGCCTGGCTCACCAGTGAGTCCCCAGGGATTCCATTTATCTTCCTCCCAATCTCTGGAAAGCCAAACAGGAGCCTCTATTCCTAGCATTTTTGTTTCTACTGAAGTTGCAAGAATTTAATTGACTTGAGCCCTATTCTTTTCCTTATACCTTTATTTTTGATTCATGGATAATGTATACAGCTAGGTACAGACAAGGTGTTCATCTAAGAGCCACAGTGCCATTAATGACCTGAGTATAAAACAAACACATGCCACACACTGGAGATAGAACACCCCTCTATCATCTTATCTGCAAATCATCTAAATTGATACATTCATCAACAAATCATCCTTTTCATGCCTGTCTAAGTTTGTTGATTGAATATAGTACAATATATTGATCCAATAGGCTATAAATGTTTAACTTGGTATGATTCATTTTGAAATTTGCATATGGAGATAAGTTTTCATTGCTCTTAAACCTACACCTCTGAATTGAATTATGAATTACTGGATGCTACTACACAATTGCATATTTTCGCTTTAGTAAATATTGGCAAATAGTTTTGTAAATCATATCATCATCAGTATAGACATTTTCCAATATTTTCAAATCCTCTTCAAAGCTAATTACCCTATTTATCTTGCTCTTCAAGATGGTATATAGTGGCTTATATTCCTATGTACATTTAGTGTTCATTTATGTGACTTTATGAGAAATAAAATTCAATTATCTACAAAGAAACCATCATTTTAATTCCACAGATCTTACTGTTGGGAGAAAAAAAAAACCTTTTCATTTCAGGCTCCACCTGAAGCCAAAAGGGTGGGTTTAGACAAGTCAGCATTCTTCTCCGACACTTGATTTCCTTGTTTGCAAATGAACAGTTCCACTGTGTCCCAGTGGTGTCTCTATTTCCAAAGCGTATGCTTTAATATGTTCTAGTACCTAGGAAAAACTAATTTCTGGTGAGGAAAGATATCTATTTCTGTCCACATGTGAACAAAACAAAATTTACTTTTATTCTGAATCAGGTTTCTGTTTAGATTTTTAGTTTGTTTGCATTAATTTCAATTTTTAATCCTTTTCTTTGGAAGAATGAAGAAGGTCTAATAATCTGAATTACTCTTATTTTTGCATGATATTATCCTCTGAGATTCCACAAAATCACTCAGTCTTCTTAGCATAGGGACTTTTCTCCTGGCCACCAGCTTTCTCTCCTTTGCGCTGAGACATCCCTCCTGTCAGATCTAAGTCTCAAAAAGGGGGAAGCCCTCACCAACATGAATGGCTTCAGGGAAACCCTGGAGCCCTCGAGTACTGGCACACATAATGTACTTACTGTATGAAAAATACTTTCTTGGTGTATGTAACTAGTACAGTTCAAAGCTATGTAGCAGAGTGTTCAAAGGAATCGTAAGGTCTTCAGTCTTGCCCTTTTTTTAAATGAGAATTACAAAAGTTTCCATAGACCGATTAGCTTCTCAATCAGGTTTTAGGGGAAACTATAATTTAAAAAGCTTTTAATTTCCAATTTTAAATTTTGGGGTTACTTTGCAAATAATTGAATCATATTTCTCAAGAAGTAACCATAATGTGCACTAAATATCCTCCATGTTAATATGAACAGGATTGATAGTACATTAATGCTTTTATCTTCTTTAAACTTATTCATCATGGTACCATAGATTCATGAATTTAGCAGACATTAACATCTAGGTCAGAAACAAATAACACAATAGTAAAAACAAACAAATAAAATTCATCTTTCTGTGTCTTTGTGGGTGAAATTATCAGGTATGAAACAGCCAAGGATCTGAACTAGGAGGCCTAACTAAGAATTCACAGATTTCAAATGTGCTTGAATGACAGGGAAAAGACTTGCTGGCATGCTTCCCTCTCTTCTTTCCTGAATTTTTTGTTTCATTTACTACAAATGGAATGGGCAGAAGTAAATAGATAGATGTGTCTGATGCCCAGTAATAATCCTTTCCTTTTTTCTTTATTATTATTTAAAAAACTTTATTCATAAAATATATTCAGATTATGGCTTCCTCTCCCCCAACTCTTTCAGGGTCTTCCCCATCTCCCCATTCAGCAAACTCCAAGCCTTTTCTTTCTTTCTTTTTTCTTTCTTTAGAAAACAAGAAAACAAGAAAAAGAGTAAAGTGTCTAACTCACTGCTACTTTAGTCTCTGCCCAGGCAATTCTATGCTCAATAGCTTAAGGCCTGGGTGACCAGGAAGTTATTGGCAGTCATTTTGATATTCATAAAAATGTTCATGTTCATAAGAATCTTCTTCCAAGGAAGTGCAAGACATGGTGATCACTTTTATTCTGGGTTATAAGCAGGGAATGTGTGTGTATATGTGTGTGCATGTCTGTTTGTGACTGTACATTCATGTGTGTATGTGGTATGTATATCTGTGTTTATATGCATGTGTGTATATGCATTTGTGTGTATGTGTGTATGAGTGCTGTGTGTATGGTATATGTATCTTTGTGCATGTATGTGTGCCTAAGTTTAAATATGCATGTATATGTATATGTGTGTACATGAATACATATATGTTCAGTGTGTATGTGTGTATGTATGTATGTATGTGTGTATGTGTGTTTACATGAGACAACTTAGTTGGTCAGGAGTGCGGGACATGGGATGAGAAAAAAATCCATATATTTAAATGTGCTCTGCCAAGTCAGCCTCCAACATTTTTTCCAAAGACGCGTTCATAACAGTAACTTTTACTGTAGAAAGCCTGAACTGGAAGTTCAGCTTTCACATTAGATATCTAACCTTGCCTGGTACACTTCATGGTTCTGAACATGAATAACTGTATTAGTAGAGAAGGACAATAATTTCTATATCATGCTAAAAATTTTTAAAGAAAATTGAGCTCTGTGATAACTATTTTAGTTGCACATAACTGCATAACTGGGACTTTATATTTATTAAAGGAGCTAGTACTATAATTGGATCTCATTATCATGGACATTAGCAACTGTAAGTCAAAGAAGGAATGGTGTTTATAAACATTTATACAGTACAAAAGAACTACTATCATCTCTATTCTTTGCCAATCATCATTTGGTCAAAACAATCTTATTTCTTGCCAGGAATCAAGTCACGCTTCAATGTAAACACAGTATTTGGGTGGCTGGTTACCTCTGCTGAGAAATACACGTTAAAAATAATAGAAGGAGAGCTCCATAAAATTCCCTCAACCACGCTTCACTCTACCATCAAATATTTCCTCTCCCTATGGGTCAGTTATCCCATTTCACTAATGAGGCATGGATAAACTAAGTGATGTCACTCAGGCACAAATGACAATTAGATGGCAGGGCTGGAATTAGAACCCATTTGATGGCTTTACTTCCAGGTCTGTTCTCACATCATTGAGCAAGGCGTGTGCTCCATTTCATCTCGCATTCCTTATTTACGGTTGATATTTGCTGTCTAGAATTTCGCAGATTAGCACTCTGGTGTCTACAAGCAGGGTTAAGTGATTGTGTACTCTTGCCTTAGTGCCCTTGGATGTTTGTTCTTGGATGTTCAGGACCTTCTATTGTTAGAAGCAAAAGCAGAGGCAAAGGACTTTCATGACTGTTCCAAAGACTCCTTCATTGGAAGTGGGAGTGTTTTACATAATCCATGTAGACATGCTAGAACGGTCATGATTTAAGTAAGTACCCCACTCAGGGCCTGAGCATGGCAAGAATGTCCCTGCACAGCTAACTGGTGGACTAAGGCCTGTTTCTGTAATTCTGTATTCTCTGAGGTGAACTTTTATTCTTTATATGCATCTTGTTGACCTATATAAATTATTGCTAAATTTAGGTATCTATTGTAAAAAGTAAAAAAAGAAAGAAAGAAAGAAAAGAGCAGTGATTAAACATGAAACGAAACACATTCATTCGAATGAAAGTCAGAAAGTCAGATACAGGCCTTGTGTGTGTTAACTGATACCACCAAGACAACAAAATTTTAATTCTGCTTTTTATGATCTGTCATCCTTGATGCTCAACTCTGATCCTCATCGTTACCTTAATACTCTACTACTGCTTTAGTAACTGTTCTCATGTCATTCTGATAGGCAGAGAGATCTAAGTTGGGAAGGCCGGAGGGTATGCAAAAATGCCAATGGTCATTTGACAGAGTCAACCTACCAGTCCCAGACCAATTCTTGTTCATTTGGGCCGAATTTAATTGCCATATCTGCTCTTCTACTTAGTCATTTGGAGGTTGCAGCATGTGGCTTGTTTGATTTTTTTTTTAAATTTGCATTCTGTTCTGCTCATTTTTACTTTTCATCTAGCCATGTAATCTCTGCAATTATCAAAATGTTTTCATACAGTAAGAAAGAAAAGAGAATGTCCTTTGGGTGGGGAGTTTACAGATGCTTAATAATAAATCATATGTGGAGCAGGACATATACTCGTCTCCTTTGGATGGGAATTTATAGATGGTAACAAATAAATCATGTGTGGAGCAGTACACATACATGTCATTTGAACACTTAAGAGGCAGGGGAATTGAGAGTTTTATACCTGCCCAGCCTGGATAGCCAGATCCTGTCTCAACCACACAAATGAACATCAAACATACATTAAGCACCAAAAACTGGAATTATTTAGGGACTGTCTATGAGTGATCTTTTAAAAATTATTTGTCACTATAAATGTATAAACTTACACAACCAAACATAAAACAGACTTTAAATACTTTCACACATTGTTATTCAAAACAAAAAGAATGCACTATTGCTACAAGAAATAAATTATATGAACATATACAGAGCATGTTTAAGGATTCCTCTTTGTTATTCTGCTCACTTGCAGTCTTCCTAAAGCTAAAGCTACTTGTTAAGGCATATTTTAATACCTTTCTCTAGTACTATACAAATAGATCTTTGTCAGTAGTCAAAATGAATTGTGCCACAAAAGATGTTCCAGCACTTTATTTGTTAATCTACTTCAAATTCAATACGCTTACATCATCTCAGGCTTTTTAATAGCTATTTAAAATCATAGAGTATAGATCTATCATGACATTCACAAAGAAGACAGTTTGCATGGAATAAAATGATGACAAAACAAAAAATCGTGTGTATGAAGGACTGGGAACTGTGAGGAAATAGGAGCTTCTTCTTGGTAATATGAAATGCAGAGTTTTGGGAGTTTGGGCACCTTAAGTGGGTTCATGAGCTAGCTAAGGACACAGAGCACGCTCAGTCTGAGGCTGCACTGTGTGCAGGGCAGAGCAAGCACTTCTCAGCATAGTTCCTTACACCACAAAATCCCTGAAGATGCCATTTATGCCATCTGGCTTTGTTGTTTCTCTTAATCAGCACTTTAGATATTTTATACTATTCATTTCTTCTCCTTTCAAAATGTCTCCCCAATCAAAACACTCTAATTTCTAAATTCTGGAAAAAAACATTTACAAATTTATTAAAAACTTTGCCTTTAACCTCCTCTTTATCTTGACTTATGACATGCTAGTAACTTTTTTGAGCATCCTGAATTTGAGAACTATTCTTGTTATTTCTCTGAGTTTTGTGTATTTTTCTGTCCTCTTTTCCCACTTCTTCCCCAATTTTCCATTCTCCTTTCTTAAGATATGCAGATGACTCTGCCTTATTCACTGGGATCCAGTCTGAAAGCCCAGCAGGTGTCTGAATACAAGAACAATATTGAGCTAAATGTATGCTATCATGACCGTTTGATTTATAAATTAAGCATTATAAATGGTTTATAAATTAAAAGATATTAATATGAATTAAACTAAGCACACACACACATTAAAACCTACAGAAAATGTGGTCTTCATCATCTACCTCACAGGAACCCATCATCCTGGAGGGATCAGTCACCGAAACTAAACTTACTGTACATATATTTCCTTTTTTATTAAGATGCAAACTTTTATTTTAGCCTTAGAAAGCAATTACAGCATCTTTGGCAGATCTGGATTGCCAGCAGCAAAGGTCTTGTGCTTCACAGCCAATGACTAGAAAAACAAGTGTTACCGGAGAATTTAGACCATGATTCCATCACAACTGATCAGGTAGTACAGCTACCAAGCAACAGAAAATGTAGATATTGGATATGTGTTGATATGATGGAGCTTATTCCCATCTTATGAGGGCAAGATGGGGTTTGATCATAGTACTCAGATTGGTGCCTGAATAAAAGCCTCTGGCCCTTTGAGGGTAGGAGTTCTTTGAATATTTCCTGTTTCTTTGTGTGGTGTGGTCATCTCTGCCATCCCCTCCTACCACACTCTGGTGTGTCTTAGACACATTCTGCTTTAGATGATGAAATTATGGCTGTAGATAATAGACTTTTTACAAAGAAAAAGAAAACTATTCTGTTTGTTTTTTGAAGTCCTTAAAAATTATACTGTTTTTAATTTTTGTTTTAAATCCAAACACACCAATATATATCCAGCTCTCTTTTGTATTGTTTTACTTTGACACATGTTCTCACTGAATCAGCTAGATTTTTCTTGAACTTACTCCATGGACCATGCTGGCCTTTAGCTTTTGGTCCTTCTGTCTCAGCTTCCCAAATAGGTAGGATTACAAGCTTGTGCCTCCAGGCCTGGCTCCATTCACTTTTCATGAAAGGTTGATAGCATATCAGACACCACTTTGTGTGATGTTTTTATTTACTCTGAAAACATACAACAAGAGATGTTCATGTCTGACTCCAGTGTAGATAAATCAAAGAGAACCCATATCCTAATGTACACCCCCGTGTGTGTTTGCAATGAGTAAAGGTAAGAACTGAAAGAAGGCAATATACTTGCACACTCCCTCACATACATAGGTGCACACTTGCCATATCACTGCATCTGATAGCATTATACATCAAATCAATGTCAGAAAGGAGATAACAAAGAATGTGAAATGAGAGAAAAGAACAACTTTCATGGATAGTTAATCCTAAAAAATAGGACTTGTTACCCTTAGGCCACAGATAGTAAAATCAAAGCTCTGATAAGTTAATCATCAGTCACTTCCTAATGGGGACTAAGACCTTTCCTGCTTTACTCTTTTGCTGTTCTATATTCCCATGACCAGTGATGTGGGATTCCCCTCTGTGCTGTCACTAGCATCAATGAATAAGGAAACTGCCTTGGCTTGTTGATAGAGCAGAACTTAGGTAGGTGGGGAAGACAGAGCTGAACACTGGGAGGAAGAAGGATGGAGTCAGGAGATGCCATGGAGCCACCTCCGCCAGAGATAGATATGCTGAAACTTTGCTGGTAGGCCACAACCTTGTGGTGATGCACAGATTAAGGTAGATGGGTTAAATTAAGATGTAATAGTTAGCCAATAAGAAGTTAGAGCTAATGGGCCAAGCAGTGATTTAATTAATAGAGTTTCTGTGTGGTTATTTTGGAACTAAGCTAGCCAGGCAGCCAGGATGAACAAGCAGCCTCCTTTCTCCTACAACCAACGACCTCTAACTAAAATATCATAAAATAAATGCTAGAATTTTTCTTTAAGGATGGAATAGTAAATTGGAAAATGCAACTGGTAAAGGCTGCTGATTATCTGAACTGTTGAACTGAGATTCTTAATAAGGTTAAGGCTCATGGCACAGAAACCATATTAATTCATCTTCAGAATAGTAGAAAGGAGACCCAGTAAAAATGTGCTATTGGATTCATCTGATTTGTGTCTTTAAGGATCAAAGAAACAGCTAATAAGTACACAATCTTGAAGCCACGCTGTTCAAAGCAAGGTCAACAACTAATAAAGGCATCTACTGTTTAATCATGGAGCAGACCACTTGACTTTGCTTGTATCACTGATACAAACCATTATTGGCTGAGAACCAACAGAATACTCAGTACAGCATGAAATAAGAGAGGCTTGGAGATCTGTTAATTGCTTCTTGTCTCAGCTGTAGGAGGTATACTACTTCAAAATCAGTCCCTTCCAATTATTCCAGGTTGCAGCTGGCATGGTGAACCCTGGGTTGTTTTTACCCAATGAAAGAGTATAATTTTATCACAGAATCACAGGACTGTCAAGACCTTGGGAGGTCAATGTAGCATTCAGAAAGGCTACACTGAGTGAATATGTCTAATCCTGTTTGAAACAGTCTCTAGAAATGGAGCCTACATGATTTCTCATGAAAACCAACGACAATGTTAAGCCACAGTTAGGCTAACATCCCGAGTGACTTGGTTTAAATTCATCTTCTACAGGGTTTGTAATAGCAGTTTATACACTCTGCCTGCCTGTCTGTTTGCTTGTTTGTTTAACCTCTTCATTCTTCAGAGTATTGTTTAATATTGAAACAATATAAGTGTGCTTTATAAGCATCAATAATTTTAATTATTATCTAATATAATGGCACATTGGTTATTCAGCTAAAATGTCTAAATAAATCATCAGTTCTCTGGAAGCTTTATGAATTCAAAAGAAGTAAGGATAACTGATAAACTTTCTTTATCATCCACTTCCTTCTTGGTTCCTCGTGTCCCAGGTATCCTGGCCACTATGGAGTCTCCCTGCTGATTACTGTCTTTCTCTTTCCTCCTGAGAATGGGGCAGTTGTTGGGAACTTTGTCTGACCCTTTTCAACATTGTGATCTGAACCCCTTCACCTAAAATGTGTACCTTTTAATCATGCAATGAATCTTTGTTGAAAATATAAATATACATTTGATATCAGTACAGCAATGTAAAATGTCTACTGCTTCCTCTTCTTCCTCAAAGAGCCCTTGGAGTGGTATGATGGGATATACTTTGCCTATAAGAACTGCAACCCTGACTGAGGTTTCAAATCTGAGACCTAGCTTTACCAAGCTCTGGAAACGTGGGCTGTTTAAATTCTCTATGTTAAATTTGTGATGTGTAAGTTGTTTATAGTAGAACTTTTTAGGTACTAGAAATGGGGGAGGGTATTTTTGGCTAAAGGGCTTTTTATGTATCATGAAATATTATTTTTTAGTAGTACGGATTCATCATCTAGTATGAACCAAACATTGATATAGATGATAAGGGCACAGTAGTGACCTATCAATGTAAGTCTCTTGTTATGGGAAGTCCTTCAGTCTAGGTTTTGCTTTTATTGGATAATGAATGTTTTGTCTAGTTGCTTAGCAGAATAGAGCTAGGCATGGAAAACTAAACTGAATACTGGGAGAAAGAAGGTAGAGTCAGTGAGATGTCATATAGCCACCCAGAGACAGACACACTGGAAACTTGCCAGTAAGCCATAGCCATGTGGCAATACAGAGATTAATGGAGATGGGTCAGTTTAGGATGTAAGATCAAGCCAGGAATACTCTTAAGCTATTGGCCAAATAGTATTACAAATAATATACTTTCTGAGTGATTATTTTGGTTCTGGGCAGCTGGAAATGAACAAGCATTCTCCTAACAAATTGGCATGTCAATGTGGGGCTGACTGTATCCATGTAAAACCTGAGAAAGCTTAAAAAGGAATTCTATACACAAAAGAACAGAGTTAAGCATTTTTTTGGTAGCATTTTCTCAGGTGGGATCTGTTGGCTGGAGGAAAGGAGAGGTACAATTCTTTTAAGAGAAGGCTTCCTAACTCAGCAGTAGCAGCAAAAACTGTGTGACTCCATTAAGAAGGTTTCCTGGTTGGCCAGCATGAATTGCTTTGACCCTTTTGGGAGGTCCAGCAACAGAACATTTCAATGGGGTCCATGAGTAGAGTGCTACAACACGCTTAATGGCAACATAGACCTACATTGTGGCTAAAATGAGGCAATGTACATGGTTCTCAGAGGCAGCAAACATGCCCCCACCATGTTGGACTGGGCAGATTAAGCAGGAAGGGCAGTGTGGGCCCTAGCCATGCCCACTTAACATTAAAAAAGTGCTCCTGGTCAATATGCCCAATAATTGCAGATATGCACTAAAGGCAAACCAGAAGGAAAAGACCTCTAAATGGGTCACAGTGTTGGATAGATGTAAGTAGGCTTGAGAGAGAGAGGAAAACGTGTATAGACAATTATATTATGAAAGAGTATAGAGAGTCATAGATTAAAGGAGTAAAGACAATAAAAAATACTAAAAAGAAATAGGGAATAACAAATAATCCACATAAAGATGGAATATACACAGAGAGTCTGGATTATATATATTCTTTTGTTTTCTTTGAATTTTTGATTGTAAATGAGCTAAGTATAGAGAGGCATTTCATTGTACAGTTGCTAAGCTAAACCATACTTTAAAGGTGATTTGACTTCAAACTTTGGTTCTATGGATATGCTACTTTGGAAAAGAGGTTCTGCATTTGTTTCCACAGAAGATGAGAAACTGTGAAAATCTTCCAGACTAATGTGGTTTGATGGACTAAGAGCCCCAAAGGGTGGCTGTTAACACTCCCCAAAAATTACTTTTCCCAACAAAAAATACAAAGCAGTTTGGAGAGGACTATGCCCAAATTCCCAAATATTGTTTATAAATGTTTGTTTACATTTAAATGGGGATATGCTATAGAGATTTGCATTGTTATGGATCCTGGTTTATTGATACAAATTTAAGGTCAATTCTGTTATATGTATATTTCTGCTCTCAGTTAAGGTAGTGTGTTTGTGCAGATCATTTAAAACAGTAATGGATAGATAATTAATAAATACAGGTTGATAGATAATCATCTATAATAGTCAAAACTTGGAGTTATGTTAGGTTTTCTAGATGTACAGAGATATATTTCAGATGGATAGATATTATTTAGATCTTTCAAATACTACAGAATATGGCATTTAAAATGTTTAAATAACTTACAACTTTTTATGACAATGAGATGTGTCTGCTCCTGGCAGCACCAATCTACTTCAAGAGGATGATGGGCATCGAAGAG
>LOJH01009093.1:11847-28819 GCA_001685095.1 Ellobius talpinus
CCTTTGGAAGAGTAGGCAATGCTCTTAACCTCTGAGCCATCTCTCCAGCCCCTCCTTGACCTTTCGACATGCATGAAAAGGTCATTTTTGATTGTTGGAGAGTGAACAGTGTATTATTTTTGATTGTTGGAGAGTGGACAGTGTATCATTTTTGCCAACTGCAGCGAGTCCTAGCAGGTAAGTTGTGATTCGGGCTGGCTCATTAGCCAGTATTATTTTCAACCCCTGTGATATTTCATAAAAGTATTCAGCAGCCTTCATTCTTCTTTGCCCCCTGGGATTGGTTAAGTGTCAGCTGGAAGGCACAAGGCCTCTCCGTATTTCTCCAATCCAGGCCAGAGCTGGGGTTCAAGGTTGAGTAGCACAGAGGCGGGGCATTTGGCAGAGAAGCTGGCTTCATTCATCAGTTCCTGCCTGACTTCCATCCCACCTGACCTGCTCTTTGCAGCTGTGCTGGGAGTTGCAGAAATGCGAAGAGATCCATTTCCTCTTCGCCCTAAAATACTCGCTTGGGGAGAATTAGGTTGAGCCTAAATGACTAAACTTTTTTGGTCTGAAAATGGAGACATTTGAAAACATCCTGATGATAATCGCGCCTCCCATCTGCCCTCCCAGACACTGACAGAAAGGGGTCATAGACTTGTGGAGTTGTGTCTACATGGTGAGCTGAACTCTGAAGAAAGCCAAACCTGTTGAAAGGATTAATGGAATCTTCATATGTCAGAACTGTGTGTTTTCATAACTACACAAAGCAAGCTTGAGATGCATCGAGACTATCCTTTCTGGATGTTTCCTGTAATGCTCTCGGGTGGTACCAAGATCAAGCACCAAGGATGCAGGTTCCAGCAGGGAATAGACACCTCTCTGACCCGTTGTTTCCTGTGTTCCTGTGGGCCGGCTGCTCCAGGGTCATTGGCAGGCTTCGTAAGCTCTCAGATGGAGTCAGTGCCTCTGCAGCATCACCCCTGGGCACAGTGTCTCTAGATCCTGTCCGCTGTCGGCCCACGTAGACTTCACACAAACTGAAAAAATAGAAAGCCAGGTCCACCGTTCTCAGTGTTCATCATTGATCATTGACAAGGTTTGCTCCCCAGAGTCCGTGATTTTTGACCCACAGAGAAAGTGCACTGAGCAAGCCATCTGATCTCAGCAGGGCTGAGTCCTGTGATTGCTCCACTCAATCTCTTTGCAGCCATGGGTCCTGGGCAGCTCCTGGGTTTCTGAGTCTGGGAACTGGAAGTAACAGCATCCCGACCTCTCTGTTATTCTGCTATATTTATTACCTACTGTATATATAATTTTTCCCTCAATTTAAGCCTTGTGGTCTGTGCCTCTCTGGTGCTCATTTCTACTTGGATAGTTATTGGGACACAAGTCTGAGGGTCTTGCCAAAAGTCTCTCACTTTACAGAGGTTGAGATGAGACTAAAGCACCCTGACCTTCAGCCACATAGCATGTACCCAACCACTGTGGGTGACAAAAGAGGAATGACCAAAGGACAGTATGTTCATGCAAAGTAAGACTGTCAGACTAGAAATTACACATACCATTTGAGACCTGCAGTATCAGTGTGTTGTGAACCTCAGTTTCTGATCCCTAGCAGACAACGTGCAAGAAACCTTGGTAAGTTTGCCATGCACATTTGTAAGGGTATTAGTCACCCAAGTCAGAAACCCATTCTTCCATATCTCCCCCACGAAATGTTGTTGTGTCTACGCAGAAAATGTGAGTTCATTTATCAAGTTAGATCCTGTCAGTTCCTGCTAAAAATATTTATATATATATATATATCAAAATTCCTTTAGAGTATTATTGCCTCTATAAGCACAGAATGAAATTGCTATGTAAGGTTAATATTGAACATTGATATTGAAATGCTAAGACATGGTCTTAAGTTAGTGGTCTATAGACACTATGAACAAAGGAAATGTATTAAATATTTTCATGGTATTTATCTGGGGTAGAAACTTTAGTAGTCACCAACCCTGCTTCTTCCCCCAATTCACAAAAAGACCATATCTCAATAGATGGTTTGGAACCATGTGCCAGAATACTTACCAAGAGGACCGAAGAAGAACTGATAAATACTATCTCCAGGTCTGTTTGAAAACAACAAACACAAACACACAGTCCTCCCCACAAGAAATCAAGTTCATTGCCTTAAGTCTCTGATAGTCTGGGGATTCTTGTTACCACACAGACTGCTGATTGTCCTAATGGAGACACACACACATTCCCCACCTTTTCACTGTGAAGAAGCCACACAGTAACGGATTTCCATCTTGGCTGCACAACAGAACCACGATGGCTGTTTGAAAAGGATCTCTGGGTCTAGGCTGCACCCCTCACCTATTAATTGAGAATCCGGGTCGGTGGTCCAGTCATGACCAGCCTTAGACATTTCCTAGGTAATGCCAGTTTGCAGCCCTGACTGAGAACCACTGCTCTGAAGATCCAGATCCGTTGTGAGAGTCGGGCAGACAAGGGTATTCTGCTGTGGGTGACTCGGTTGTACCCTTCTCCACTCCCACTGTTAATCTGTGGGACTTCGTGCTATCACAGTAACACATGCCATCTCCTGCCTCTGCCAACCGTAGCTTTTCACTGGAGCTTTGTGGCACCAGCTGGCAGCTCACAGGCAGTGGTGAGTTTAGGTAGACATTGACGGGTACTTGGCTGGGCTCTCACTGGTTTCCCTCTCATAGTAGCCACTCGAAGTCTCCATGCTGGGTTATTCTCAGGAAGCCAATGTCTCTAACATGAAGTCTGTTCCTAGCAAAATGTCAAAGAAACCCTTCAAAGCAGACACTTCTCTAAGGAGAAAACAAATGCTTTCTCTTCCAGCCATCAATTTCTGCTAAGAATGTACAAGTTACATGATGGGATACAGGCCAAGCCACCACCCATCCAGGCCCCAGTGCTTCCATTTTGAAATGTATAAATTACAGGGAGGTTTGGGCAATCCATTCGATTATAAAATGTAAACTTTAATATGCCTCCCAGGAAGCTTTCTGATTCAGCAAACCACACATAAAAATACAAAGCAAAATGAGAATTACAGAAAAGTAGGCAGTGTTGCCAGCTGAAAGTTGGGAAAGGGCACTGGCCTGTACTCATTGAGTGAAAGCACACAATTGTGTGGTTGTACATCCCAGAAAAGACACAGTGAGAAATATCACCTTTAAATGCTATTACATGCATGACATAAATCCCCTGTGTTGACTATGAAGACAGACCTATTTTAATTTTTTCGTGTCCTTAACAAGCCAATGATAAATAATAATTGCTTAATGAGTATCTGCTTGAAGGCACCAAATCCTGCTTGGAACATTCACAAGTCAATACTGTCTCTCTGTGTCCAAGGCTCCTGTGGCAAATTTTAGTAGACACAGATACCTATAGAGCTGACATAAGGCCCCAAAGCCTGGATTTCTAACACCTGTAAGATGGTCACACTCTGCCAATGAGACTACAGCAGTTCGTCCACCACATTAGAGTCTGCAGTCTGCATACCTGAAATCCCAGTTAAAGCGTCCTGAGTGATGGTTCTGGTGTACCTGGCAGTGGGACTCTCATACCTTGCCCACCTTTAGGCAGCAGAGGTTTTGTTCATGCTTCTTAATCTAGGGTCTCTTTGGACTTCACTTTCGAAACTATCAACTGTGCCTCAGAGCCTGCTTCCACTCGGCCTTACCTGTTCTCGAACCACATATGTTCAAAGGCCCAAAATGCCAAAGAGAGACGGGAATGCGTGCTACCTATACAAAGTTCTTTCTGAGATTAGCTTCCCTTAAAGGCCATTCCTCCTAGACCAGAGGAATGGATTATAAGTGATTTAGTCCAATTGAACTTGCTTGATTCCCTAGGGGCCTTTTTGTGTTTGTCAGCACGTACTCTTAAAATGAAGTCTACAAGATTAATATTTTTTTAAATTGAGTCTCTTGAAAAGATTTTTTTATTATGTGAACATTTCTTCTCCATACATCAGCAGAGTGCTCATAGGATCCTATCTTTATGTCTGCTTTTTCTCAGAGCCTTCTTAGAAGAGGCAATGGCATACACGCAAAGGGCGTGTCAAAACTGCCCGTCCGCGAATGCCTCTCCGGCACTGCGAGACAGTGTCTGATTTTCTTTAGATTACCAAATCGTGTTGACTTAGGGCCACACAAAATAATCCATCATTCATTCCTTCTTTGCTCTTATTCTTTGAATGTGTGTCCTCTTTAAAAAATGCCTTGAAACGACGCCTAAGATCTTGACATACCAAGAGGATGAGATGGCTCATCCTCATCAATTTGATCTTTTATTCTGGGCAGGAGGGCTTAGTGACATCTTCCAACTTAGAGATTTCATCATGCAATTCATGTCTACAGCTCATTTATAAAAACATAAAACAAGGTCATCTCCATCCAGCATGGTGTCCTCCAAGAACTCAGTCATCGACTCCCTCCCTCCCCTGCCTGGCCTTCCGTCCATTTGTTACAAACCACAAAAGCACTTTCATCCAAGCAGATACACCCATTTACTCCCCAACTGGGAGGCAGCCTTACACAAAAGTGCCCTTTAAAGGGTTTGGTCTGTGGGAAACCGGAGGAAGCAGTGGAGCAGCAGAAGGTCATAGGTGGTGGAGAATAGAGGGAACTGGGTGACGGGATGGGTGGNGGGCTGGGGAGATGCCATGATGACATTCTTCTCAGGAAATGGTGAGGCCCCCTGTGAGCTGTACTGGGCTCTCCGGTGTCTATGGAAAGTCAGCAACACTGAATGACTATTCAGATACACAACCACCCAGTAGCAAGACTGAGGTGTGGAACTGCTGTTTAGAAACATGCATGCCCACATGACACCTGAAGAGAGGACATACTGGTGCTCCACAATGCTGCCAGCCCTGCAGAAGCATCTTGCCCACTCTTCACATCTGATCTGAGCAGCTGGGGATGAGGCGGGTCTCTCTCTTGATCAGTTTCTATCAGTGAGGAGTCTGAACCTGGGCAAGCTCAGGAACCTTCCCAACATGTCAGGAGTGGGAATCAGTCTCGTTTATCTGTTTGGGTGAGAAAAAAAACCCCAAAAAACTCAGTGGTTAAACACAATGCAAGCTTGTTTCTTGCCCTAAGTCCTATGCAGCTGTTCCTGACTGGCAGACTGTTTAGAGAGAAAACTTTCCAAGTGATAACCCAGGAATCAAGCTGAAAAACCGTTGCTAAGCCCTGTGTTTTCCCAGTTCATATCTGGGAACCACATATGTATTTTTGCATCTTGAAGCTCTTGAACTTCAACTCCTAGTGTATAACGTCCAGGACCACAAAGAGCAGAGGAAGAGTCAGTGCTCTAGGAACATGAGATGCTGCAACAACTTCTACCAGAAATGACAGATTGTCATGGGGAACTGGGCCCCAGAAACAATCTGTCCTATGGGAGGACAGCCAATGTCGTAGTTTTCGCATCTATGGACTCCAAATCAAGCAAACTTCGCTGCTTCTAAGTTACTTTAGAGGCAGCTCTGAACCTGTGGTTCTAAACTAAGAACAGAAAACATTTGTGGGGGGAGGGTCATTAGATTAAAGCAGAAAGAGGAACCTGAGAGGGGTACTGAAAAGTGGGTGTGAAGCACTTGTGACTGGGAGAAAGAGCAAGTCAGGGAGGCATGCACATAGATACACCACAGCTTCCACAGACAAAGCACACCACATGAAGTGATGTGCATTACAGGTTAAATCCCGGGGGAGGGACAGGTTTGGGAAATGGGGCCTAGGAAGTGTTTTTCAGCTGACACAGACTCCATGGCCTTTCTAGGAATTTCTCCAAACTTCAGCTTGCAGAGGCGGCTTCCCTTAAGCCGCCTGTATCTTTCCAGACCTTGCTTCTCCGGTTGCATTTTGCCCTATGGCACGCACAGGGCAGTGATGAATGAGAAAAGATGACTTGGGAGTGCTTGACAGGAGTGGGCTTACAAAAATGTGCTGACTGGTGGACCGTCCAGGGCCTCCCTGCTTCAGTCTGTCTCCGAGTGGGCTTTTCATCACCCAAAGGAGCCATAAATTCCTCAGGTTGTGTGGTGTGTCTTTTCCACAAAAGAAGTCTGAAACTCTGGTATGGAAGTTGCACAGTAATCTGTGAAAGGCACTTTCCATCAGAGATCCTGGGGAATCCTTCCTGGGGCCACAGCTGGGCTTTTACAAGGAAAAGGATACCTCGAATGGCCAGGGCAGAGAGGTCTTTGGCCAGATGGCAGGTTGGGTGTGGAAAGGGAATAGGGCTACAGGGGTGGGGTTAGCACGAGGTCTGCAGTAACTTGGCTACCTGAGCTGCTTCAGGAACACTTGGAATGTCAATCTATATGGAGTGGGCAGGCTTATGTCTGAGATGGTAGGTCAATCAGGGAAGGCCCTGACTTCTCCCTCATTGTTGCTCACACACAAGCACTTGGCTGGCCACGCCTACCTATCCCACTGCATGGCAAGGCAGGAGGGCAGAAGTTGTTCCCTTCAATCCCTTGCTGAGAGGAACAATGCTATGCAGGAGCGCCTTAAGCAATGTAGTGGGTTTTGGGAAGCACAAGAAAGGAACACACTGGTTAAGAGAAAGTTTCCCTGATATGTTGTCTGATGACCCAGGGAAAGTCACTTCTTTCTAGGACCTGGGTTTCCTTCATTTACCCAGTTCCCTAAATGTAAACTTGGGAAGGCAGAGTTACAGAGGGGATTATGGAAGATTAGAAACAACAAGGTATTAGATAGATCTGGCTAATAGCAAAAGTCGAGGATGCCCATGCACACAGTAGACACTTCAGCTACTATGGTTTAAAAGCCCTGGCTTTTAGATCTGTGCCCCACAGAAGCCACTCACCCCGACCTCTGACCTCTGCCTCTTCTTCCTGTGCTCAGCCTTTTCCTGTTATCTTCCTCACTTTGGCAAGCATTAAAGAGTTTATGTTCCTCTATGTTCCCTGGGTCACCAATGTCCCATAAACAGAGAGAACAGATATGTCGTTGGTTCCAGGAGGAGGTGCTTTGGTGCCACAGGCCAGGTGGCAGGGAGGAGAAAAGGTCTGTGCCTCAGTTGGTGCTAATGATCATGCTGGGCATGACCACTGCCTGGGTTACCATCCTCACCTGACAGCCCCATGTCCTTTGTCTGATGCTAACTCATGCTCCAAACCACTGTTTGCTCCACCTAACCTTCCTTAAATGATTGATGTGAACCTCCACTTTGAGAGAAATGGCATAGAACCCCTGTCTGGAAGTTCTAAAGTTCCCGAGCCAGACATTATGCCCAGGATCTGCTTGGTGGGTACTTTCTGCTCAGCCCAGCACCGACATTGCAGCAGCCTCTTTTCTAAATGAGACAAGGAACAGCAGGGTGCCCGTCCTGGCTGGTCTCTGTCCAAGGGAAGGTCTTTGCTGCCCATCAGGCAGAAATTGCAGCCTGCTGGCCCCAAGGAGAAGATAAGTTAAGGTTTAAGGCTTCCATTGGAGGGGGGCAAGTTCTGTTTCCCATCTTTCTAGCCACAGCCCGTTACAAAGGTTTGGATTTAGTGCTCGAGCCGGGGAGTCTCAGGAGAAGAGCCCAACAAATTGGGTCAGACTTCTGTGTTGAGGTAGAAGATTCCAAGGAGGATCCGGGTGTGTGTCAGCTAAGTGATTCCATTCTATTCTCTGGCTTCTAAGGCACCGCCCTCTCCTTAGGGAGCCATGACTGCCAAGAGTGCTGTTCTGTGCTGTTGGCCTCTATGGCGCGTATGCTCAATAGTAACAAGTGTCTTTCATGGAGCCTTGAAAATGGGCCAGGCGGCCCACTAACCACTTCACAGATCTGATTCACTAGCCTGGGGTACACAGTGCAGTGTCATTCTGTCAAACGTGTGCACAAAATGCCTAAGCAGCTACATGATGCTCCTGAGAGAACCCCAAGGTCCAGCAAGGCTTCTCCAGTCCAGTAGGCTGGCCCTGAGAAGTATCACTGGAAAGCATTAAACAGAAGGGCTTGCTAGCTTCCTGACTGTTCTTTGGAAGCAGTCGCCACTGGTACACTTACACAGTATCCCCTCTGATGGCCCCCTGTCCCCACGGGGAGCCCATGACCTGGCCCCAAAGGCAGCCCGTTTATCCAAGGAGCCAAAGTCCTTAAAACAGCAGTGGATAAGGCCAAAGACCGATGTGTCTCAGGGTGTGCACCTGCCATGCTGTGCCCCTGTCCTCCATCCATACCACTTCATTTCGGGACCCCTCAGTTGTCAGCTCCCGAGTGCCAGAGCCAGATCTGCTCTTTATAAACAGCCCTGCTCTGATCAGCAGTCACCATTCTGCCCGCATCTTCTCACCACACATACTGTTTTGTTCAGTTCTGGAGACCAACTGCAGATTTTTATGCATGCTAGGCAAGCGTTCTGCTATTGAGCTACACACCAAGCCCCGCCCCCTTTTATTTTCCTTGTGAGCCAGGGTCAGGCTGGCCTTTAATTTCTTCTGTAACCCAGAAAATCCTTGAACTGGCAATCTTCCTGCCTCAGACTTCCAAGTAGTTGGATCACAGTCCCATGTCACTGGTCCAGTGCCCATCACACTTTAAGTCATGGGTTGCATTACCTTGGGCAGAGAAGACCCTGTTCCCCACCTCAAAACAGCCGGCTGCTCTTCAGTTACTCTACCTTGGTATTTGTGGTAATCTTTTCTGACCTCTCATGCCTCTGTCTGATTTGCTTCATTTTGCCAATGACAAAACAATAGAACATTGAGGAAATGTTCCAGGTCACACAGGTGAAACAGCAGAACTGGGATTCAAACCCTCACCCTAAATGCAATCACCACCATGTGTTTCTGCTTAGGCTGTCTGAGTTAAGGGTGGAGGCTTCTTAGGTAGCGAGTGTATTTTTTCATGGGGCCACTGGACCTGGGGAAGATGGAAAACCAGGTGAAGGAAGCAGAGCTTAAAATCCTTGTCTGAAATGAGCCCTACCTGAGAAGGTGAACACCTGAGTAATTTTGAGTAGCCAGAGCATGTCACGTGTGAGATGTGGTGGTTTAGGGGACATGCTGGCCTTCATTAGTGGCTGCCCTGTCTGTTGCTCAGCTAACCTTCAGGATTAAGAAGAGCTGTGAGCATGAACCCAAAGATATATGTGTCAGCAGGAGCCTCTGTCAACCCCTAGGTTGCTTTTGGACCCCAAGTTCAACTCTCGCCTCTTTGGACATAACTGCCTTGACAATGGGCCTGACGTTTTTTGAACAGAAACACATGGGAAGAATGGCTTTTTCCAGTTTCATTTTGAAGCATTTCAAGAGGTGAACTTGAGTTTTCCATTCCCAGTTGCTCTTTTCTCTCCCAATAAAGGCCCATCACAGTGAAACAGTATCAGCTCCTAACCACAAATACAGATGGAAACTATTTGAACCAAGGTCAGATTTGAGTTATAGTCAAGAACCAAAGAATGGATGGAGAAATCAGAGCTAAGACTATGGGTCCGAAAAAAGGAACAGGTAATACAGAGGAAGACCCATCGTCTGCAGTGAATGGCACAGGGGTGCTAAGAGGAGGTGAATAGCAAGCCACCATGCCAAAGGTAGGATCCAAAGCTGCCCGTATGGCATATCCACAAAGAAACTGCCAGGGTGGAGTCCAGCGAGGGAGGACTGAAAGACTCCCCAGTTACAACCCAACCCCTGGGAGGCAGTACTAGTGACTCATCCAGGGATTTTCCTCGAGTGGAGCATGTCTAACCCTGAGATCTGGCACTCTGGGCTCGAATCCTATTGCCCCCACTGCCCACCCTGAGACCATCCAGATGTTCCCCATGCTATCTGTGAATTCACGAGGCCATATTTTAATCATCTCTAGTGCCCTAGCTTCTTCCCAGTGAGTTGTGCTTGACATTAACCATGTTGACTCACATATGAAACCCAACAACCACCTTGGGTTTCTATTCTCCTCTACCCTCTTTATTTCCAAAGTAGCCTTCCAAATGTTTAGTTAGAATTGTGTTAGTCGTATTTTAGTGGACTTCCAAGGGCTTTAGTTAGAAGAATTGTGTTAGTTGTATTTTCTTGCTGTGAAACTACCTGAGAGAAATCGACTTAAGAGAAGAAAAATTTGTTTTGGTTCATTGACTAGGGAATTTTAGTTCCCTGTCAATTGTTCCTGAGTTTCTGGTTCTGTGGTGAGGGAGTTCCTCATGGGAGAAGGGGAAAGTAGTGGAAAGCTGCCTATGTTCTAGCAGCAGGAAGCAGAGAAAGCAAGAGTGAGGATCAGAGAGTACACACCTTCCCAGACCATGCCCTACCAACCGTCTTACTCTATGTGGACTCTGTCTTTCAGTCTCCACCACCTCCCAATATCGCCATCTAATGATGACTCCTCCATTGCTCCACCAATGAGGTTGGAGCCATAATCTCATCAATGCTGAATAGTTACTTCAAGAGATTCTAACCAATGTGTTCACATGTCATTCTTCCTTGGAGTAATGGGAGAAAAGAATGAATCTTAGGAAATACCAAATGATCCCCAGTCTAGGTTCCTTCTCCCTACAGTCAGCCCTATTCCCCTTAACACCCATCACAGCTGTAAACTGTGTGGTAAGCTAGCTCCCATCTCTCTCCCAAAGGGCCTTCCTGAGGCAGACCACATCTACTTTTGGCCACCTCTGCCCTTGGTGCCAGCACAAAGCATGAGTATGCTCAGAATATATTCACAGGAGAATAAATGAATATAAGAATGAAATAGTGAATGAATTTGGATGTACCCAGTTTTCCTGCCTTGCTCATCTGTGAGAATAAATCCATCTCCTCTGGGCAAGAGCCTTGGAGACTAGAGAGAACATGGTTGTCCCAGGAGATGTTTGAAAGCAACTGTGACAGACAGAGAGCAGTGAGGACAGGTTCCCTTTACGGTGCCGGACTCGGAATAGAGGCTTTCTGACGTCTCTTCTAACTCCTCCAGGCATGGAGAATCAGTTCCTAGGCCAGGACCAGGAGGCCAGACAGGATACTATGCTGCTCTTGAACAGAATGAAAAATGCATGCCTAAAAGTAATGCAGAATTATTTGAAGAATGGTCTTTCCCATTGAAAAACACAAGTGTTAGGCTGGTGAGATGTCTCAACAGGTAAAGGCATTTGCTGTGTTAGCCTGGCAACCTGAGCTGTTATGAACATAGTTGAGTAAATGTCTTTGTGGCATGATTGAGCATCCTTTGGGTCTATGTCCAAGAGTGGTAAAGCTGGGTCTTGGGATAGATTGATTGCAAATTCCGAGAAATTGCCATATTGATTTCCAAAGTGGCTATATAAGTTTGCACCCCCACCAGCAATGGGTAAGTGTTCCCCTTGCTCCACATTCTCTCCAGCACGAGCTGTCATTTTTGCTTTTGATCATAGACACTCTTACAGGTATAAGATGGAATCTCAGAGTCCTTCAGATTTGTATTTCCCTGATGGCTAAGGATGTCGAACATTTCTTTAGATGTTTCTCTGTCATTTGAGATTCTTCTATTGAGAATTCTCTGTTTAGGTCTGTACCTCACTTTTTAAATTGGATTATTTGGGTTTTATGTCTAATTTCTTGATTTCTTTATATATTTTGGAGATCACTTCTGTCAGAAGTGGAGTTGATGAAGATCTTTCCCCATCCTGTAGGCTGCCATTTTGTCCTATTGACAGTGTCTTTTGCCTTTTCAGTTTCATGAGGTCCCATGTATTAACTGTCAATCTTAGTGTCCGTGCTACTGGTGTTCTATTCAGGATGTTGTATCTTGTGCCAATGTGTTGAAGACAATTTCCCACTTTCTCCATCAGGTTCAGCATAATTGGATTTATGTTGAGGTCTTTGGTTCACTTGGACTTGCGTTTTGTGAAGAATGATAGATATGGAGAAATGTTCTAAAACCTCTAAGGCCTCTGCTCCCACACAGTGAAATCAGGAACAAGTGACAGTTTGCTAAAATAGAAAAGTAGGAAAATAATTCACATATCTTACTTAAAACTGTTTTTAAAAAACAAAAACAAAAAATCAATCAAACAAACAAACAAAAAACCTACTCTGGAAAGAGACAAAATTGTGCACAAGGAAGAGTTGGAAGTCTTCGGGTTCTATATAAGTCAGTCCTGAGAGTGTGCCCAAGGTGCTCTGAGAAACTGGTCGTTCTCTGAAGTTCTTCCATGGCTTTTCCATGACAGTGATCTGGGAACTATGCTGGACAGACAGGTCTACTTTAGTGGGAGCTCAGCCCCGTTTCCTGCTTTCAGGAGATGCAAACATCTGAACAGAGTTCTTGGGTGAAACACCTACCTTTGCCCACTGCAATTTATTAGTAACAGAGCCAGATGCCCCCAGGACAGCATCTCCCACAGGAAAGGATCTGTGCACCCTGGAAAGCTGTTCCCTCAGGCTGCCGCTTCCCACCCGAACCTTTCCCCCTTCTTTCCCAGAGGTTGCAAGCTGCTGCAGCTGCCAGTTTTCAGTGAGCAGGTCTCCCCTTTGCAGGAACTCATTCCCTGGCTTCACACTTCACACCCCCCACTCCTCCTCCCTGATACTGACTTCCCCTTCTCCAAAAAGGAAAATGTTTTTGCCAAGGATTTATAATCCTTAACGTGTCTCCTCAAGGATAGGAATTGGGGATGACAGAGAGAAGAGATGGAAAGTTCTATCTTCTCAGCCATGGTCATCCAGTTGCAATGTGGGGTTTTACTGGTATCTTCTCTTGAGATGGCAATACCCTGTATGTAAATCACTTATGTATACTTAACTGATGACATAAATGTCTGCTTATTCCCTGTGGAATTGGTGTTTGGAAAACTGGTACTAAAGAGTGCCAAAGTCCCAAGGCAACAACACTAATCTAACTAGTACTCCTCAACTTCTGTTTAACTCTGAACCCATCCAGTTGCATCCATTTTTCATGTAGTTCAAAGTTAATCTGCTAAAATGATGTAAGTGGTGAATACCTAATTAACTGCAGTGGGGACAGGAGCTGCTGGGGAGGAAAAGGTGGTAATACTTCTTACCACAAGCTCAGAGCTAAGCAGACGCAGCATGCTAACCAAAGCACTGGTCATGGGTCAGGACTGGGACTTAACAGGCAAAGTGCTCACCTAACAGACATCAAGTCCTAGTTTCCATCCCTAGCACTGTGTAAAACAGGGCATGATGGCACAGACCTGTAATCCCAGCGCCTGGGGAGTAAAAACTGAAGGAGCAGAAGTTCAAGGTCATCCTCAGCCACCTGGGGAGTGCATTGCCAGCTGGAGCTACATCATGAGACCCTGTCTCAAAAAAAATAATACTAATAAAAGAAAAATAAAACACTGGTCAGCTGGTGTCTAGTTCTCATCTCAATCTGCGGGTAGCAGTGGATCGTACTGGCCTCTATTCGTCTTTAGCCAGGTCAGTTTAAAAAAGCCAGCAGGGTGAGAAGGGTTGCCTCTGCTTGAGAGTGTGCCCAAGGTGAGAGGCATTGAGAAACTGGCCATTCTCTGAGGCTCTTTTATGGCTTTATGTGGCTCCTAGCAGGACTTCTATGTATCACCGTCTGAGAAGCTGCCTGTTCTCCAGGAGGGAATGTTGGGGAGGGATGGCCAGTGGAATGTGACTTGAACACATTTTCAGGAAGAAAAGCTGCCAATAGTTTTGGTGTCTGGATATTTGCAAGAAGTCACAGGAGACAGATTACTCCAGTGTTTTTCTGTAGCAAAGACTTGGCTGCTCTCTGGGGGGAGGATGTGCTGCTTGGTTCAGGTTCAGAACATGGAGGTTTTGGTGAAAATCACCAGAATTAAGGCTTCTGTGAGACATCAGGACAGTTCAAACAGAGGCTCCCTAGAATTTCAAAGCTCTAAAGAAGCACTTACCCAGGTAAGAAGGAGGAATCCAGACAGATGGACAGGTGACTGGTTCTTAGGAAGATCTGACTTGGAGTCTAGTCTGGGCTGGACTCTTATATGCTAATCCCAGTAGGATTTTATTCAGGCACTGGCAATCCATTCTGGACCCACTGGTTTCTTTTGAAGGCTGGTTATGGGAATTTTAGCTTTGTTTTGTTTATCCATTGGTTTGGTTATGATCATGGTAAGCAGTTTAGACTGGTGATAAAATGGTAGGCTCAGACAGTGGCTTTTGTTCTGTTTTCATTTCAAAAAAGTAACACAGGGAGGCAGATTCTGCCTTCCAATCTCAGAGATGGATGTATGAGAAGATCATGTTTGGGGCTCTTGGAACATCTGATCTCTAGAAGATAAGCATGAGACAACTGGTGCCTTGGCAGGGTGACTCTTTGGACAGAACCATTCTTAAAGAGGGCAGAGTTCAGGACACAAGGTCTAAAACTAAAGCACCTCAGACAACACAGGCACAGTGGAACTCCAGGAACAAAAGTATCTGGGGTAGAGCTAAGAATGAGACTCGTGGGAGAACACTGGCCAGCTGCCTGCTCAAGGCGCTGGTTCAGTTCCCTCCCAGAATCAGAACCACCAGCAGGGAGGACAAGGAGAAGGCTGTAAGATGGCAATGCCATCGAACAGCACAAAAAGGGCATGTGCCAGGATGGTGGTTCTTGGTCCAATGCAACCTTCGATTGGCAAGAAGAGGCCATGTTCAAAGTCAGTTCCAACATCAGTGAGCATAAATGATTTCCACAATGTCTATGTTGTGGAATAATCTTTTTATACACTGTGAAAATGTGTCACTCTGATTGGTTTAATAAAAAGCTAAACAGCCAATAGCTAGACAGGATTTTCAGGGCAGAGAGGATGCTGAGAAGAAGAAGGCGGAGACACCAGGAGATGCAGAGCAAATAGGAATGGCAATATGGAGATGACGTAATAAAGACATGAGGCAGACAGTAGATTAATAGAAATGGTTCATTTAAGTTATGAGAGCTAGTTAGAAACAAGTCTGAGCTATCAGCTGAGCTTTCATAATTAATTAGTCTCTATGTCATTCTTTGTAAGCTGGCAGCCCAAGGAAAAATTCATTTACATATCTGAGCAATGGTCAATATACTATATGCAGAGATTTGGACAGTATAGTAGTCACAGTGCTGCTGGGGACAATGTCGGACCAGCCCCTGGCACCTAGGCAACAAAACTGACAGAATTTTGTTGACTAAATGTATTCTTGAGGTTTCCAGTGGTACTTGAGAATACTGTTCTGGAATCTGAACACTGTAATGAACAGGCATCCCATGACATCCTTGACAGGCACTAGAGTGAGCAAGCATCCCATGGCATCCTTGATTGGCATTCTCCAGGAAAGGTGAGTCACACCTTCAGGTTCAATTGTGAGCAGGGTCTCAAATGTCACTGCTGGGCTGCTGTTTGGCTACCAAGAAGCTGCTAGACAGAGCTGCTCTCCTCCCAAGCTCTTCAGAGCTCTTGCTGTAGAGGTCTGCTTTCCTGCAGGGCATGCTTGCTGCTGCACATGCTGGGGTCTGAACTGCTCTCTTACTTGACCACTTTTATTCTTCAGCAGCCCTCTTGGTCCCCAGGACCTGCCCCACAACTCTCCCACAGTTAAGATTCTATTTTATGACTCCAGTTCCATTTAATTTTTAGAAACTGAACTCTTATTTGTAAGATCTGTCATTTTCTCACCATTATAAAGATCAAGCTTCAATATCTTGGTTCACATTCTCTTTTCTAAGGATGGCTTGAGCTGTCAGGATTGGAACTCAATGGACAAGTCTGATGTATGACATTTAAAGTGGGTATGTCAACGCAAGGTGCCTTGGAGGTTAAGAGTGTAAACATTGGTTTAAGTGTGCACACCTCCTTCTACAGTTTTGAGGTACACACAGGCAGGAACCCTTCAGAGGGAGCTGGGATTCACAGGAGCTGTGCTAAGTACTTTAGTTTCTAGGGCGTCAAAAATCAAAATGTTGGGTTAGAGTTTGGGGAGGAAGTCCTACCCTTTGGCCTGTTCCCTAGCTCCCTCATCAATATCCATGCTGGTGGCTTACCCAGCTGCTCCCATCCACAGGGGCAGACACCATGCATTGTGGTCACAGATGACCTCATGCAGCTTGGGAATGTCACTGGGCCCTGTGGTGTCCCCTGTACTTTTGATGAATGCCCTAAGCTAGGCCAGTAACCAACCCGAGAGTCTTACTTCTTCTTCCAGGTTTCCCTTGTGGGCAGCAGAGCCAAGAGAATGTGTCAGGAAACTTGAGTAAACAGGTTGGAAATCACTGTTTACAATTTCCCTTTCCCATTCCAGCAAGAGGCCACCTGCATACACAGTGTCCTCACTGTCATCCAAGCACAGAAAGAGAAGGCGCGCGGGCACTGGGGATTTCCTGCCCTCTTGTCCACTTCCAGCTTCGCAGGACTCAGTAAATAAACTGCCTTCTCGTTGGCCATGAAACCCCAGCCTAGAAATAGTGATGTTTGTTTTGTTAAGAATGACTTTCCAGCGCAGATGTTGGTCCCTTCACCATTGCATTCTAGAGGCTGCAGAGCAAGTAAAGGGAAAATGAGCACAGAGCATGGAAAAAGAAAAAGAGAACATTAATCCTTGTGGCTGCTGAGTTCACTCTGTCCTGGATAGGCACAAACAGAATGAGACTTTACTTAATTTTAATTTCTGTTACTCCCTTCTCTTGTAAACTATAACCACAGACATATTCTTTGTACCACCAAATCAACTAACATCTACTTGTGCTCAGTTGTCAAGCATCTGTGGTTTGACTATTGATTCCTCTTTTTTATTTTATATACTTAAAATTTTATATTAATAATTTTACAAAAGAATTGAATTGATATGAACCAGAAGTTAACTTTTGGTAACATTAGAAAGGTGAATCTCTTGTGAAGGAGTAAGGAAGCAGATGTGTATCTCTTCACTTGAGGTTTACACAGCTTCACAATACCGTGTATGCCAGGGTTCAATCTTTTTTTTTCCTTTTTTTTTGAAAATTTCCACCTCCTCCACTCCTCCCATTTCCCTCCCCCTCCCCCCACTCTCCCTCTCCCTCCCTCTCCAGT
>LOJH01009094.1:0-28819 GCA_001685095.1 Ellobius talpinus
GATCCAACTAAGTTCCAGTTCCCTTTATGGAAATAACTTGGGATCCCACCCAGGTAGTGGTTTGCCTAGGGAGTGTTTGGTCTAGGGCTTGAGTCTAGGGAGTGAGAGTGATAATGTAACCATGACTTTCAATTGGTATGGTGATACAGTCTTTTGTCTTACTCCTGCCCTTTGGGGTCAGGGGTATATTAAGCAGTTGGAAATTAAACACGGGCAAATTTTCAGTATTCACTGAACAATTCCCTCCTAATAGTATCATTTATGTTTCTGTGTCTTATTATTTTCATTTGCATCTTCATATTCTTTACTATATTTCTAAATTCCCATGCCTCCACTCTGGAGAAAGGTATTTTTGTCAAGGCTGGCCCCCAATGAACTGGCAAAACCAGAAAAAAGAACAGAGACATCCTAAGAAAGAGATGGGAAAAATAATAAAGAAGTATGTAAAGAAGCTCCCTCAAAAGATTTGGATGGCCATGGCTGGTTCAACTGCATCTCCATGAATCAAAGGCCTTAATTTTAAGTAACCTAGAATATATAGAAGTTGAGACAAGATGAAGAGTGTGTGAGGATTTTATTTTCACCTGGCAGAAATAGAATAAATCTGCTACAGATTGTTTCAACTCCACCCTCCTAAATGTGGTTGCTAGAATATGCGTCTAAATCTAGTTTATTAGTTTTTTTTATTGAACATAAGGGATAGTGTTGGTCAAAGCATGACTTCGAGATTCAAGCAACATGATGTAACATGATAAAACAAATTTACACTAGTGTTAGTGAAGTTAATCATGTTTTCATGTGTTCTAAGTTGATGATCAAGCCTGTATTTCCACTGAAATATCTTAGTCTTGTCATCCGTAATTCAACGAAGAATGAGCATGCAACCTTATTCTCAACAAAGAATGGGCAGGCAACCTTATTCTCAATGAAGAATGGGCATGCAACCTTATTCTTCTAGCCATTTGGAGATGTGATGAAACCAGGTAAGGGCTTCTGTTAACGATTTCCTACTTCTTCTAAGACAGCAACAAACAAGATCATCTCTTCTTTTCCTTTGGAAAGCATTGTATTGGGCAGGGACAATCTCAGGTAAAAAATTTAGTGCTATATGCTTGCAATCTCAGTGCTGGGGAAGCAGAGACAGGACAGTTCCTGGAGCTCACTGGCCAGCAGCTCTCACTGGCTAGGTATGTTCCAAGTTCAGTGAGAGAACCCATCTCACAAGATGGCAAAAGTAGAAGACATTTGACATTGACTTCTATCCTTCTTGTGCATGTGCACACATATACATGTGTACCCTTGCACATGTGTATACACACACACATGTAATTACATATAGAGGTACAAAAAGAAAGCCCTGGATCTGCAGGTGGTGCTAAGTGCATACACAGTACTTCTAAAATAATCTTATTTGAGCCTGATCAATGCACAGTTCCCTACTTAGTCTAAGCATTAATTTTCAAAGTATTGTTTAAATTGTATATTTGAAAAATCATGTTTCTAGTCATAAACGGTAAATGCGCTACCTACTTTGAGACCCCTTAGCACATTCTGAAGCCAAGAGACGTGCTTTTTTCTAAGTCAGCAGAGGAGTGGTGACCTCCAGGAGGTGATTCCAGCTAGTAAGTCTTACCATGCTCTTATGAGGATCTTGAGTGAGGGGTGGTCGTCTGGTGATAAGCCAGAGTTTATTCAGTGGCAAGGAAAAAGAATTGTTCATTCTGCAACCCTTTAATACAGTTTCTCATGTGTGGCAACCCTCAACCATAAATTTAATTTCATTGTTACTTCATAACTGCAATTTTGCTACTGTCATGAATTGTAATGTAAATATCTGTGTTTTCCAATGTTCTTAGGCAACCCCTGTGAAAGGGTTGTTTGATCCAGATTGAGAACCTCTGTTTTAAGCCATAGATATCCCAATGAGCATAAGTTTAGTTTGTTTGCATGGTTACCGTCTCTGCATGTTTTACACATTATTTTGTTCTCCTGTCTGTCTGTCTGTCTGTCTGTCTGTCTTGCCCTTTCCAGTGTGGTCTCTAAATTTTATGTTACTGATTTCCACATTTGCTCTCTCATAGCCACTGCATTTTAAATCTGGCAAAATCACACCCAGGCTTTAAAAGAGATAAGTTCATCCTCTGTGATTTTATACTAGTGAACACACACACTGTCCAGCTTAGATATTGGCTGTCTTACATAATTCTGTGTGTTGTTTTAAGAGACAAGTCATGCCTACTCCCTCCCCCTTCTGCTGAGGCAAGCTGATCTTCAGCTTCCAGCCTGAGTTCTCTCTCTTTTCAGTCTTCCTCTCAGAGAGGCAGCTTCAGTTCCCCCCTATGATCTTCTCCCCTTCTCCCCTCCCTTCCATGCCCACTAAATAAATATACAACCTCACTCTGTATGGTGTGCCTATCCGTCTGTCTCTCACCCGCTGCTGCTACAAGGCTCACCACCAGGGAACAGCCACGTTCTGAGATCTGCCTCGTGGTATCATGTGCCATCCCTGCCTGGGGCTGGCTGCTCTCGGGACTCGTTGCCCCCTGCCTGCCACTACATGGCCCACTGCCTGCCCCCTGCCTGCCACCACATGACCCGCTGCCTGCCGCTCCTCGGGGATCTGCAGCAATTTTTAATTTTTCCATTACAGATGGGAAATCTCAGTTCTGAGTTTCCCAATGAAACATTGGAGGCTATAATTGTAGAACACCTTCTCCAATCAGAATACCATGAAGCAAAGGCCAAGAACACAGCCAGCTATCCTTCAGAATTCTATCTCTGCTCTTTCCTGGCTATGGGACCTTAGAAATAGCACATCATGTTTCTGTTTCACACTTTCCTCATCTCTAAAGGCGCTCTAGCCATTACATTTCACGAAGGAAGTGAGTTAATATTTATAATACATGGAAGAGGCAATAAAGGGACAGAAAGGGAGAAAAGACCTTTCATGGCTGGAAATTTGAAGACTCAAATGATTTATGTATAATGCCAAAGTGCCACACACAGGCCAGGAAGATCAGCCCTGCTGTGTGACTTTTCCTAGGAAGATATAAACACACAATTATTAATTCTGCATAGGGCACTGAAAACAGACTAAAGGAACAATTTCCACCCAATTTTAGCTTGGCGGTCTGACAAGTTTATGAGGGTTCCTTGCAGGACCCTAGATGGGAGATAAGCATGGGTGACAGAAAGGCAGTTGTGTCACCTAAAAGTCCACCGCAGCTTGGGCCGATGACTCATGACAGTTGAGTCAATGGGATTTATTCTGGAGCACTCAGGCAGCTCCCCTGACTAGAGACTAGTGTTTTCACCCTTAGCTGTTGTTCACTGCCTATAGCAATTTGGAGAGGGACCTTGCTAATCTTGTAACTTTCTGAGCTTCTCATGTCTTGTACATTTTGTGATCTTCCCGGGCCTTGCCAATCACTTTCCTTCGTCATTCTAGGAAGCAATGTTTTTATTCAAGGGAAATAAATGCACCAGGAAGTAAGCACCAAGGCTTGACAATGTCAGTGAAGAAATGGAAATTTGAAATTGTTGTTTGACCCTCCAAAGTGGAGTCTTTGTTGAGCTTTGTGGACAAAGCCAACAGGATGGCAAGGAAACATGAGAAAAGAATAATATACACAATGTAAGGATATTCAGTGTTGCTTTATGTACCAAAACCCTAAAAGAGAACATAGTAGTTTGCACGCCTCCCTTTATTATTGTAGCTTGACATTGAACTGGAAAAACTTTGCTGTGAGGAAAGGACAGAATTATCATTCAGATTTTCTTTAGCATTTTATATATTTGTATTCCTAGCTTAAATTAATTCCCCATATGATATTTCCATATTCATCTTGGAATGTATAGAATGATATACCTGCCTCCTTCCTATCAACATGTCCTTTGTGATACATGGATTTCATCCAATTAGTAATTGAAAAATGAATTTCTGGAAGTCAGTCTCTTAGCAATTGATGTGCTATTTTTCTCCATTAAAGAGAATATCCATGAATTCACTAGGAATTGCAGCTGTAAAGCGTTTGGTAATGATCTCTGGTTACTTGTCAAGGAGCGTTTCTTTCTGACTATGAATATATAACGTTAATATGATTTGTAACCATTCTACTAGTTCCTAATTTCTTCCAGCAACACAGAATGATTTTTACCTCATGTCTAAATTTTATTATAGGTGCTTACTGCATTTGGTCTCTTCTGGAGGTACATCTTCTAAGTCTGACAAAGGAAAGGTAAAAACTAAAATGTCCCAAGCAATCCCTCCAACTCCACCATCTTTTAACTCTGATTGATCCCAAAGCTGAAAGCATCCATCACTCTTTGAGCTAAGGTAAACTCATTTTTATAACATAAAATTAAATCACTGACAGAAATAAAATCTAAAAGTTCCCCAAAGTGGTCCACATAAACATAAGCCAAATAATTGAGTTGAGGTAAAAAATATTTCATTGAAAGGCCAAAGTAGTCATCTGTAGGAATTTTCTCCTAATCTCACACATTATTTAATTTGCTTCATGATAATTACAGAAAAAATATCTTTTCATGTAAACCACTCCTCTTGTAAGCTATTCTTTATCACCCTTCTTTTTCCATGTCTTTATCAGAATGAGGAATAAAGCAATTACAAAAGGTTTAAACTTTTCGCTGACAGCTTCTCAAAATCCCACTAAGTTTTAGTGACTAAATGAAAAATATATCTATTCATTATTCACAATATCTAAGTGAAAATTCCAGAAAGGGCGTGATACACTACTTCCATCTTGTCCATATGAACATCCAGGGCACCTTAATATATTGGAAAATGGTAGTTTTGGGGCCCCTAATTAAACAGCTCTGAAGAAAACATGCACACGTGTGCGCGTACACACGCGCAGGCGTGCGCGCACACACACACACATGCAGCAACATTGGTGAATCACTTTGTACTTTCAGGGTTTTGCAAGGATGACTTCAGCTCTTTTCCTTAGAAACATTTCCTGCCTTTCTGTCACTTGCCTTTCCAGAATTGCAGCATCTGCAAAACGTGGACATTCGTGGACATTTTCTAAGCCAACTCTTTTCAGGTTTGCCACAAAATGAACAATAAATAACACATTGGTACATCACAAGTCAATTTTTTTCTCTAAGGTTTTGAGTTGCCATTTTAACATTTTCTTCTATGCTTGAAAAATTGTCTTAACCACTTTCTATCTTTTCTATTGAAAAGCAAATTTGAAATTATTTAGTGGTTTAATAAACTTCCTTTATTTTTCTCACACTCCCTTCAAATGTACTACCGTTTTAAAACCATTCTCCTTTCTGGAGTTGGTGGAAGATAGTATACTAAGTTTATGAAAATTGGGGATCCACCTAATGCTGCCATTTTTTGGCCATGTGGCCTATGACTTATCCTGGAGTCTTTCTCAGCCCAGGAGGCTTTATCTGTAAAACAATAATATTAAGAACTGCTCAATTAATGGACTGTCCAAAGGTGGGACAGTTGGTAAAGAAGCTTTGTAAGTACAAAGCACTATGCAAGGGCAGTTTTCTTTCAAAGACATCTTTGTTATCAGAACCATTTGTTCAAAGAATGCACTGGCTTTCACTACTCTGTAGGAAAAAAATAGACACCGACTCAGGTGTCAGCACTTTGTGCCAGACAAATTCATGTCTTCCCTCTGGTAGCCAGAAAAAAATTCTTTTTTACAATTCAAAACTACCCTAGGCCTGCCCCACTGTTAATATTTTAAAGTCCATGTCTACTGATAACATCTCTCTCTGACTTCATATTCTCTAATTCCTGTCTGCCCCCTTATTCTTCACTCCTACTTAAGGCCCAGCCTTTATATCCCTTCTTGTACCTTACCAATAAAGATATGTTTCTTTTTGTACAACCCATGATTTGGAGATAAAGTTAGAAATGGACAAGAAAGATTGAATATTTGTTTCTGTGTGTGCTGTATGTGTGTGTGTCTGTGTGTAGGTATGCATACCCTCTTATACACATGTGGAAGCCAGAGGTCAAAGTTGCATTTCTTCCTCTATTTCTCTTGAAAGAAAATTTACATAAAGTATTTTTATCATGTTTTCCCATCTCCAATTGCCCCCAGAGCCTCCCCACTGCCCTACCCAGTTTTCTTTTATTATTTTTTTATTATTTTTGTCTCCTTCTTTAAAACAAACAAAAAAATAAAAAAATCAAGAAATACACAAAAATACAAAATGGAAGTCAAAATAAGTAAGCAACAATTAATGAATCAAAATAAAGACCAAACAAAACAAAATGAGCCCAGAAGTCTACAAAACACCATTAAGTTCATTTTGTGTTGACCAACTACTTCTGGCCATGGGGTCTGCCCTGAAGTGTGTTTAATATACCCAATGAAACTCTATTGGAAAAAAATCTTATTTTTTTAAAACAGGTAACAGTTACAGATAGCTTCTGGATTAGCAGTGGAAGCCCATATCCATTTCCCCCTCTCAGTGCTGGGACTCTGGCTTGAACCTTTGTAGGCCTTGTGCATGCTGCCATCCTCAGTCCTCATCAGAGCAACTTCTTGCAATCAATGTTAATTAAGACAAAGTTGTACAACTTGGCAATGTGCAGAGACTGAGAGTGCTCAGTCCTGAGTAGGAGGGATTCTGCCTTCAGGTATGGATCACCATTCCAACACCATCCCAGTAAATTGGTGACTCAATAGTATTCTAATCAACATTTAATTTATATCATGTGGTTTTCCATTTGGAAACAATTATATGTCCTCTCTAGCTGACACTAACATATGCTTGCCATAGGCTTCAGAAAACCTTACCTTTTAGTTTCAATCAATTTTGCTGGTAGTTGAAGTCCCTAGATGAAGATAAAGAGGCATAAAAGTGAAATAAATTTTATGCATATATATACACGTACACAACACACGCATGTACACATGTATATACATATATATGTAATATATAGCTAACTGATATGTGGATGTTAAATTGTAAGCATTCTTTCAAACACTGCTTATTTTAAAATGTCAAATATTATTTTATACAATGTCAAATAATATTTTAGGAAAATAAAGAATGAAATTCTTGTAGAAATATAATCCTTGTAGAAAATAGATGTAATTTTTATATCACTGTCTTATCTTTGTTCAAATAAATCTCTATGTATATCAAATGCACACATACTATATTTTAAAATGTATTAAATATAATAAACATCTCAAAATTTATATTTTCAGTCTATAAAGTTAAATATGTGTGAGATATATAGCCTATTTCAGTGATACTGTCAGAATACATTTAAATTCCCAATTGATGAATATAGTACATAATTTATAAATAATAGAAGTAATACAGACTAGTGAAAAGAATCCATGTAGAGCCTGGTGTTAGAGGTGCACAGTTTTAATCCCAGCCCTCAGGAGGCAGAGGCAGGTGGACCTCTGTGAATTCGAGGCCAGCCAGGTTTACAGAGTGAGTTCCAGGACAGCCAGGGCTACACTGAGAAACTCTGTCTCAAAAAATCCAAACAGAAAGAAAGAAGAGAAGATAAAAGAAATGAAAAGAGAAGAAAAGAAAAGAAATCCATGTGTTTGAGCCAAGCCAGGCTTGATTTAATTTTTGTTTTTTGTTTTTTTCGAGACAAGGTTTCTTTGTAGCTTTGGAGCGTGTCCTGGAACTAGCTCTTGTAGACCAGGCTGGTCTTGAACTCACAGAGATCCTCCTGTCTCTGCCTCCAGAGTGCAAGGATTAAAGGTGTGTGCCACCACCGGCCGGCTTGGATTTAAATTTTTATAACTCACTATGTAATATTTAAAGAAAGTCAAGCCCATTAGCACCGAATCTTGTATAGAATATTGTAGTTCTCATTTTCTCTACATGCTATGAGGGCTTAAGTGAGCCACGATTTTTCAAAAAAACATGGCTACCTTCTTATTTCTATGCAAGGACTATGTGCAAATTATTTTTTCCAAAAAGTGCCAAAATAAATACTTCGAAGAAAGCAGACATTCAATAAATGTTTGCTGAGTCAATCAATGTCTTCAAAATTACTTGGCAATGTACATTATATGCTTTCCTTCACAATGAAGAGCCCTCGAAATCAACAGCATTAATCATTTGCTTCACCTAAGACATGCACCTCGATTCAAAAAAAGTAAACTTTACATTTTTACTTTCTTTTAAATTAGTTTTCTTCTATGTGGCTCCTCAAGCATGTGGCTTCTAACAAAAACCCCGCTATTTAAGGGGAATATACCCCATTTTAGCTGTGCTGCTGGTGCACAAACTCTCACACACTTGAGCATCCATGACCACGCTATCCCTCCAAAGAGATACTTACGATTTGATTCTAGCTTGGTTTTTCTGAGATCAGAAGCAGCTCATTGGAAGAATCCGCTGGGAAAGTGAAGCCAGACAATTTCCGCCCCTTTCTCCTTGGTTCTACTTATTTCCATGTAAGAACGGTATCATTCATGTTCTTATGAGACCTTCTTCTGGAATATGGACAATACATGAAGGAGGGCAGAACAGTTTTGTGTATTGTAAGCAGATCGTATATTATACCTGTTAGAAATCGTCTAGTCTGTGCCTAATCTTTGCAGTTTGGGTGATGTGATGAAATGAATTATGGAATCTGACTGAACCTCAAAAGTGTTTCTTCTGTAAAAGGGAGGCAGAGTTTCCAGAAGGGATGTTTGAAGGATAAAAGCAACTTCTAATCTACTTTCCATCTGTGTGGATTTAGCTATTGAATATTACCCTTATAAATATATTCATAAATATGTGATCCTTTGGGACTGGCTTCTTTCACTTAGCATAACATTTTTTAAAGTTTACCCATGTCACAGGATATATCAGTACTTTGTTCCCTTTATGGCTAAACAATACCCTATTATAAATTTTTTTAAACATTATACCACTGAACAAAAGCTGTGGTAGTAAAGTTCAAATGTCTTTTTGCACTGACTATATAAATGAAAACACCAAATTTTAGCTCTAAGATTGGTTTAAAATAATCTATAAAACTAGCCAAGCAGTAGTGGTACATGCCTTTAATCTCAGCACTAGGGAGGCAGAGACGGGCAGATCTCTGTAAGTTCGAGGCCAGCCTGGTCTACATGAGCTAGTTTCAGGACAGGCACCAAAGCTACAGAGAAACCTTGTCTTGAAGAAACCAAACAACAGCAACAACAAAAATCTGTAAGAGTTAATTATTTGAACCCACCTCCTAACATTATACCTGGACTTAGGATTTAACATAAAAGGTTGGATATATAAGCATTCAGTCTTTAGCAATTGAAGACGGATGGTGAAGAGATTCTGAAGGTAAGAGGGACTCAATCATATCGATGTACACAGAGCAGTGGTTTTCAACCTGTGGGTCGCAATCTTTTTGGCAAACCTCTATTTCCAAAAATGTTTACATTACAATTCATAACAGTAGCAAAATTACAGTTACAAAGTAGCAACAAAAATAATTTTATGGTTGAGGGTCACCACAACATAAGGAACTGAATGTATTAAAGGGCTGCAGCATTAGGATGAGAACCACTGACTTAGAGGAAAATGAAAGAAAAACACAGGCAGTTTCTGGAAGCAGAGGAGGGTCCGATTTGATATCTACTGATGAAAGAAGACCTCAGGCCTCCAAACACAAGGAACTGAATTGAACAACAACTTGAATAAGCTTGGAAGTAGATCCTTCCAAGCCTTCCCGAGGAGAACCCAGTTCACTGACACCTTGATTTCAGCTTCGTTGTCTGCTGAGCAGGGAAAGCGGACATGCTGCCTTTAACTTCTTTCCTATAGAGCTGGAAACTTTTGTGCTCTTCTCGTCAATGCCCATGGCAATGCATTCCAGCAGAAAATGGGAAACCAACAACTGTATGAGTATCTTACTAATATTTACTTTTATAACAGATAGATTTAAAGCTAGTGACAATCCAAAAAGACTGCACTAAGATAGTTGAAAATAAGATCTACCAGTGGGATGATTATGTAATCAAAGATTAATGCCAGTTTTGTTTTATATACCTACACATAAATCATTTAACTGTGAAAACTGTAATTTTGACAAAAACTCCCTCGGTAGAAAGGCTATAACTGTTAAGACCTAAATGACAATGGATACCAAGAACTGGACACAGGACTTAGAAGAGATGACTTCTTATTTTCCTAATTGTCACTGTCCCATAAACCTAAAGCCTTCACTATATTGATATTTTGAATTCAACAGGATCTCTTCAAATCACATAATGTTAGTTAAAACTGACAGAATTTCAACTGATGTGCTCTAAACAGAAAGACATTTGTATTAAAGAGAATGTTTGCCTTGACTAACTAGAAGGTCTGAAGGTTAACTCTGCACTCTGTCTAACCTTTAACCACATTATTCTTTCTTTGGTGTTGGACAAGTTCCAGGGTCTTGCTAATGAATTTATTGCTCTTACATGGAAAAAGTCAAACAAATGTTCTTTAATGCAGAAATAAGATGAAAGTTCTAAGGAGAGCAGTTATTTTCATTATTATTTATCTTTTACTAGCCAAGTATATGAAACAAAAATCTTCGAAAATTGACTATCTTCTGTGAAAAAAGGACAAAAGAAGTATTTTCATTGTAATTAGTTAGCAAACTTAAAATGGTTACATTTATTAATATAGGGGAGAACATACCAATGAAAATAATTGTTGGATAAAATATATAATTTCAAGTCATCTCTTCTAAGTCCTGTGTCCATTTCTTGGTATCCATTGTTCAACAATATCTATTAGGGTAATTTTTGGATGGGGGAAAGTTTTCCCTCTCTGGCACATGATGATGTATGGAGAAATTTTTGGTTGCCATGGCAGTTAATTGCTATTGATATCATTGTACATAGAGGTTAGTCCCCAAATACCAGTATTATCAAGGTTGAGAAACCCTTGTCTAAAGAATCTAGACATAGATAAGCAATGAATAAAGACATGGGTTCTTTATTTCGGGGAAGTAGTAAATCTTAGCACAAAATCTCTGGGAGAGGGAAGAAGGACAATGACAAGAACATGAGAAAAGTATAAAAAGAGAGTAGGCAAAACCCATGATTAAGGAAATTGTAAGAGAAAGTTAATTGTCACGCAAAAAAGGAGGGACATGGTTTTGAGGGTTTATTTATTGTTTGTTTGTTTGTTTTTTCGAGATAGAGTTTCTCTGTTTAGCTTTGGAGCCTGTCCTGGAACTCACTCTATAGACCAGGCTGGCCTTGAATTCACAGAGATCTGACTGTCTCTGCCTCCCAGTGCTGGGATTAAAGGTATGCGATACCAGCTGGTTTTGATTTTTTGAGACAGTTTCTCTGCTTAGTCCTTGCTATTCTAGAACTCACTTTGTATACTGCGCTGGCCTCAAACTCACAGCACTTCACCTTTCTCTGTGTTCTGAGTGCTAGGATTAATGGTGTGTGCCACCACCTCTAGGATAAAGGGGGCAGTTTTAAAAAGTATTTGGCCAACAAAGCATACTGTCCCGGGGCAGGAAAATTGAGTGACAGCTAAGAAAAAGCAATGTGATCATTCAAAAATACAGTACGAGTGTTCCCTGAATAAAAGCTTTAAGTGAACTGATATTAGAGAGAATTTCATGGCTTGAAGTATTAGGAATTGATGTTACTTTTTGTTTCTGCATTTAATTTGCTTTCTCTATAAGTCTACAGCAGGAGAACATGGATCATATGCCTACCAATCAGGCCCTAAAACATCATGCAAAACCTTCTCTGAAATAGCAAGACCGTCTTTGGTAATTTAAAATTTGTATGCTTTAAACAATTTTTACATTTAAACAGGCCTTTTCAAGTACTATAGTTAGCTAGCTTTCCATTGCTGTGACAAAATAAACAGCAAAAGCAACTTTAAAGGAAGAAAGATTTTCTTTGTCTTTCAGTTTCAAAATGTAATCCATTTTCTCCATTGCTTTTTGGCTGTGGCAAGGCAGAACATCACAGAAAGGAAACTGTGGTAGAATAAAACTGATTATCTCCTGATAACTAGAAAGCAAAGGAAAATAAATGAGCCAGGATCAAAATATAGTCCTCAAAACATATTCTTAAAAATCTATTCCCTTTAAATGATGCTTCAACTCCTAATTTTGCATTGAACTACAAACTCATCAACTGATGCACCCTAATAATCCAATACTCTTCTAAAGGCTCTATCTCTGTTATACTGGGGACCAAGATTTCCATATGTAGATTCTTTGTGGAACATTTCAGACCCAAATAATAACATTATTTAAAATAATGTATGACCCACAAATAAGTGTTTTCTTATAAAGGAAACGTCTCTTTGTAACAGGAAGAGATCAGTATAGATGGTACCACAACCAATCAAAATGAAAAGGCAAGATTTTGGTGTACTGAAAGACCTTGTCTCAAAGCAATAAGGTGGTAATTAATAGAAGAAGGCATTTTGCTCTTGGTCTCTGCATATTTGTAGGCACCCACACACTCATATTTATGCTGGGGAGAGGAATAAAAATTAGGTACTCTCCTCTTACCCAATTCCCCACCAAGTTATAAAATATAGTTCATGCAATATCCATAAAATAAAAGCCAGTTATATCTCAACATTTAACCAAGTGAGATGAAGGGAATGCAAAAAGAAAGAAAAATCATTGGTTACATGGGTGCTTTGTCATGAGCCCCACCCTGAGGGGCATCTCTAGGGGTCCAGCCTCTATGAGGTTTGCATGTTCCAGGGCAGGGGCATGTGGATTAGAAATGCCAGACAGACAGAACAGAGATACAAAATAAAAGACAGAGACAAAGAATAGAATTTGGAGGGCAATTCAATGAATACTGAATTTGTCTGCATTCCCTTTCCATATGCTTATATACCCCAACCCAAAAAGGGGGGAAGAAGTCAAAAGACTGCTTTAATATGATACAAAGAACAAACAATAACCTCTTCAATACCTGAAGCATCAAACAGCTATACCCTGAGTTAAGTATTCTGTTGCTTAGGCAGGACATGCAGCAACCACATCTTAGGCCAAGTATCCTTTAGGCAACCACTCCCCGAGTCAAACTTCCTGCCATATCCTTGAAGGAGCAGGAATAGACCTGAACTCCCCGACCTCCGGTCAAGGTGGAATGGACCCACTTCTATGGGCTCCCACAGTGCTTAGCCTGAGAAGACCCAACTGTTAAGCTGATTGTTTTGAACACTCTAGTTGTTTTTTTTTTTACTAAATGGTATAAAGAATTTAAGTCTGATTCTCCCAGTGGAACCTTACATTGATTTGACATTACAATTATTTCTTTGTGTAAACTACAAAAAAAATTCATTTAGCTACTTGTTTCCTCCATGGTGGGTTGCAAACTAGACTGCCAACTATTAAGCCAAGCTTGAAAATCTATCTGTTTCTTTTTTGTGTGTTTTTTATTGATTTTTATTGAGCTCTACATTTTTTTCTCTGCTCCCCTCCCTGCTCTCCCTTCCCCCTTCAACCCAAGCCTGCTCCCTTGGTCCCTAGCAGGCAGTCTCCTTGTAGTGTTAGTTATTTTCTTGTTGCTTTCACAGACCACCTGACAGAAACAGGTTGAAGAAGGAAGGATTTATTTTGGCTCACAGTTCAGGGGATACAGTACATCATAGTAGTGAAGGCATGGTGGTAGGGTATGGCAGTGAGAGAATGCCTCTGCCTAGGAAGGAAATGCCACTACATATGCCTGGGCAGGAAGAATATGTAGTGACATTTCATTTGTATTTTAACACATAAAGTTTGCCTGAGGATCAGAAAAGTAAAACAGCCACACTGACCAGCCTTATAGACCAGGCAGCAATGACACACACCTTTAAATCCAGTAGCCACACTAGCTTGCCATGGAAACCAGGTGGTAGTGATGCATGCTCTGAATCCAAGCACTAGAGAGGGTTACAAAACGGGGAGACAGCTCTCAGGCTCAGTCTCATTCTGAGATTCCTGGAGGCAGGATTGCCATTTTGGACTGAGATAGAGGTAAGAGCCAGTGCCTGGCTGCTTTGCTTTTCTGACCTTTAGGTTGAACTCCAATTTCTGTCTTTGAGCTTTTATTAAGTATGCATCAAGCATAGCCATCTATAACTCTCTAGCCTTGGCCCTAACAGTCCTATGTCTGCCAGCTAAGGTCCAACCAATTCTAAAATGTTCGACAACTTCGTCAGAGAGTGTCATTGGCTAGGGACTAATACATAAACCCATGGGGGGAGATTTCACAATCAAACCATAACAAGGGTCACATTGTATGACTGTTCCCTGGAATGAATCTATGAGTTGGAAAGTCACTATGTGGAAGATATGAGTTACTGAAGCAAATCTTTCATTTGGGGGAATGCAACTACAGAAGTCAATGATCATTTTTCTATTTTGATGTGGGTGACAGGCACCCCACATCTATTCTCTAAAGGCAAATAATTTTGCCTAACTTTTGGGAGAATTTCATTCCAGCATAATTTAGATTTGGGTGAAATAATCTAGTGTAGTGAAAGCTAGCATGTAACATGATATAAACTCTCCCTAAAGTCTCTAATATATCTGCTTGGGGTTTCAAATGAAGCCTAGTACTACATGTATTTCAATCACTATAGTTTGATTTTGCCAAGTATCATAACATACGGTTTTATCCTAAATAGGTGTCCATGAAGAGGTGTGGTTAAAAAAAGTATTTTTGCCAGGCATGCAAGTCTTTAATCCCAGAGTCAGAGGCAGATGGATCTCTGAGTTCCAAGACAGCTGATCTACAGAGTTCCAGGATAGCCAGAGCTACACAGAGAAACCCTGTCTTAAAAAACCAAACCAAAAAAGAAAAAAATATTTTCTTTGAAATTACTGAAAGATAAAGTATATACCATCTATAAGATGGAGTCTGTAGCACCTTTGTGGAAGGAGGGGTTATTCTGGTTTTCTTTGCAAAAACAGTAGAACAACAGAGAATATTCATATGAAAACCTCTACTAACAATCCATTAGTACTTGTACAAGTTGTTCCCACCATGCAACACTCCCTCACTGGTCATGCCTATCCAGAGCCAAGTCTGATCATTCCTTAATTTTATATGCACTTCTGTTTCTCACCTTTTCCCATCTACCACCTAAATTCAACACTTTACAAGGACCTAGTGGGATCTTGGCATTTAGCTTGTAGAAAGGCACCAGACATAACTGTATCAATGTCCACACTGAATGCTCATGCAAAGAAATCATAGCTTAGTGCATAAATCCCTTCATAAATACTGTGATAACACTCATTACATCGGCATGGAGCAAGAGAAAGGCATTCAGACTTAATCTGTTTTAATCTCAGGTATTTCCTAATATAAAAACTGAGCCTTTTCACAATCTTTAGAAGGATTAGTGAAGGCCAACATGAATAACAAATTGACATTTCTGAAGTCCTAGAAGAGCCAAAAGCAATACAAAAGGAAGGCAGACAGATCAAATTTCTGAACACAATTATTTTTCTAAGCAAAGTTTAAAAGTTAACATTAGGAACAAATGTTAAACAGTTCTGTGTGGTTATGGTTATTTTGCTTTACCTGGAACATATTTTACCAAACAGTTAAATCGCCAATTTATAAAGACACATTTTTATATTATGGAGAAAAAGGCACCTCTTGTATGTGGCAGTCATGGTAAGAGGTTAAAGAGATAAAACATAGTAACTTACATAAATGGCTTTACATTATTTTACTCATTATACTGTCTGAAATATTCTGAACGTAATGGCATTAATTTTTAAGGTGAAGAATGTGTTGGCTTCTGTCAAGTAATTGCATATTGAAATTGAAAAAGATTTTGAAATAAGTGACTTTGGCCTCTCCCATTGTGAGTGAGGAAAGTCAGATCAAAAAAGATTCCCAGAATCCAATGTCACCAACTCAGAAATTCACAGAAGCTCAGGACTGTTTTGTTTTGTTTTGCTTTTCCGAGACAGGGTTTCTCTGTGTAGCTTTTGTGCCTGTCCTGGAACTAGCTCTTGTAAACCAGGCTGGCCTTGAACTCACAGAATGAGTTTTGTATCCCCTCCCCCCGCCCCCCCCAGTGCTGGGATTAAAGGTATGCACCACCACCGCCTGGCGGGATTGGGTTTTTTTTGATGTCTCATCCAATTGTGTTTTTTCAGTCTATGTATGAATACCTAACCATTGGGTATATATGTGGGTACAACTGTGTTTGTGTTTCCATGTATTTTTGTGTGCATACATGTGTAGAGACCAGCTGAAAATCTAGGGTTCCATGCTCAGAAATGCCACTGTCTCTTGAGACAGTGTCTCTCACTGACCTGGAACTTACTTATCAATTAGGTTATAGCAGTCCTGCAAACCCCAGAAATAGATCTGTGTCTGTTCTCCCAGCATTGGGATTATACACATGGCTCCCATACCTGGCTTTTTTATACCCAGACCCTGAAACAAGCTGTGAGGTATAAATTAACCCAAGCCCTTTGACAGTAAGTCATATCTAAAATGAAAACACCTCTAAGAAAAGGTTCATGTGGGTGCTCTAGATGCTCACACATTCTAAAGTCACTCTTAGTCCTAAGCATAGGGTTTGGTTTAGATTTCTTTGTTTTTTCAAGACGAGGTTTCTCTGTAGCTTTGCAGCCTGTCATGGAACTAGCTCATGTAGACCAGGCTGGTCCCAAAGTCACAGAGATCCGCCTTTGCCTCCGGAGTGCTGGGATTAAAGGTGTGTGCCACCACCACCCAGCTGGGTCTAGATTACTTAACATGAATATTATTGAGTTCAAGGCTAGACTATTTGGGTATACAGCCAACCTGTTCATTGTTGGGTGCTTGGCAACATCCCTGGCTTCTACCCACTAGATTTCAGAACTACCCTACTCCCTCTTATATAAGACCGGATCATCCAAGGTTAAAAAACCATTGGTCAAAACCCTTCAGTGTCTATATAAACCTTGACACAAAATAGGAGCAAACACTGACACAAAAGGAGAGAGAAAAAGAAACTCACCAACACTTCATATATCATGGGGTGAACATGTCAAATTACAAAATTATCTAATGAATCTACTTCTAACATAAAATTTTCTTCCTCTTCATTCCCTTCCACAGTCAGCAGTTGGGGAGTGGGAAGGAATGAAAGAAGAATAACTTGTGTTCTCAGCTCTGGCTTTATTCTGATGCTTGCTCTCAGCATAGACATTTCAAGTCTTCAGCACCCGTCAAATAAACCTTCAAAAACCACCTTATTTCTTCTGTGTATCATTGGTTCAGTTCTTTCACCCAGAACAAAACAGAAACAAACATTAAGCCAAACCCGAGTAAGAAATGGTCAAGACTCAACAACTTCAGTGATAATGAAGGATGGAAAAACAGGTAAGAAATACTTCATAATCAAGAATAGCTATGAGGAGGACTTAAGCTGGATTACCAGAATCCACGTGGGGAAAAAAAAGCCAGGTATGGTGGTTTAGAATCCCCGTGATGGGGAAATGGAGAAAGACAGATCTCTGGGGCTCACTGACCAGCCAGCCATCCTAAACTACCTGCCGTGTTCCAGGCCAGTGCAGAAACCTGGCACATACATACAAAAGGTGTGTGTATGTTCCCGAGGAATGACATTCAAGGTTATTCTTTGGTGCCTCACACATACCCATACACAAAATTACAGAAGGGCTGGGACATGGAGGTGCATACCTGTAATTATAGCACACAGAATGCTAAGCAGTAGGATTTCTGTGAGTTGCAGGCCATCTTGGGCTACATAGAGTGTAAGGTCAGCCAAGGGAACATTAGCAAGATCCTGACTCCGAGACAAAGAAAAAAAAAAAGACATAGTTGTACTTTTGTCTTTTGTCACAGCTTGTGTTACTTTCTTGAATGTAGCTGTGGTTACCACACTGTAAAAGCTTTGACAGAAATGCTTAATAGATGAATTTCTTTTTGTATTTCTTCTCTATAATTTTATATACTACGATATAATGCTATGATAAAATGCTCAAATCTGAAGTATAACGCTTTATGGATTTTTACATGTGAATACATTTGTTCTATTGTCTCCCAGATGAAGATATCAAATATTCTCATTATTTTAAAAAGGGTTTCCTGTACCTCCAAGCTAGCTAATAACACTTCCATCACTCAGGGGAAATGCTTCTATGATTTCTATAAAGAGGATAAGTTTGTTCTGTTTCTTACTCTATAGTTAAGTTGCACAATATATAATCTTTATACATTTTTTCATACATACAATGTTGCTAAAGTTCACGTATGCACTTTCATACAAGTGGCTTGTTCTTTTGTATTGATATTCTGTATTGCTTCATACAACACAGACTTTTTTCAATAGATACTTGTATGCATGGACTATTATGAATAAAACTACAAAGAAAAACATTGTGCAGATCATTTTATTAACATATATAGCTTTTTCCCCTAGCTATATAACCTAGAGTGAAATTCTAATACTGAATAAGAGGCAATATCAACTATTAAATTGATTTTTTCCATTTGTAGGAAGATTTGAGGGACATAACACAGTGATCTCTGCTTATTTATTTTATGCAAAAGGACAAGCAATAGATGAGCTGATGATTAATTATTAATATGCCAACTGAGCTTAGCATTAAGCCAAAAGTAGAATTTCTCTTGAAACTGGGAAAGTTTCCCATAGAAAGTGGTACTTTTATCATTTACACTGAAACCATTTAAGCTGGACTTTGCTGAGAAAACTGGTTCTTCCAGCTGACTGAGAAGATGGGAACTGGGACCATATATCTACTCCCAGCTTCAGTATTAAATTGTTTTTTGACCTTGGCCAAATTGTTTAAACTCTTGTCTTCTAATCATGACATTGGTCAGAGTCTTCTCCACTGAAATTTTATAGGGGCTCCACAAATGGCAAGTCATAAATTCTAAGATTGCAAGCCAATAAAGCTGTCACGGAAGGCTTGAGAGCTGGAGTACAGACTCCAGAGTTGAGATGTATGCTTCCAAGAGCCAGGGTATACTTGCGTCTAAAGTGCCACCAAATTAATTTATGAGGTTCTCTCTCCCCTTTCATTTTCTCTTCCAGTTCTGAATACATACTGACTTAAAATAAGTCTCAGCTAGCCACATATGCTCTATGTTAGTTCATGAAAAAGAAGTGAGCTGCAAATTACATCAGCGGTTGTGACACATTTGGATGTGACACATCTTTCTTCTTCAGGCTTCAGTCACTGGACTTGCTGTGTGATGAGAATCCCAGAAGCCTAGTGCATCAGTCCCAGAAATTTTCTCTGGGTCAAATACCATGAAATTATTTCATATTGCTGAATCTCAACATTGGGTGAACTTCATTAGAGCCAGTTTTCTTAAGTTTCTCATGTGGGGGAACATTTTTTTTTTATTCCTGTCATATTTAAAAGCTTGAAAACAAGATAGGACGATAACCCTGAAGTAGAGATGCCTTTAGAACAGGAGGACTGATAGTTTTGAAGGCATTTAAAATAATATTCATCACTAACTTAGGGAAGTAAAGTAGTGTGTCTTGAAGGGAAAATAACATATATTGTCCATTTTACCACATTCTAACACTGTTTTATTGAAATATTTAATTGCACAGGAATGGCCAATTTAAGTAAATTAATGCTAAACTGCTACTTAGGACAGTGTTTCCTACTGCAACCATCCCATGGGAATTCACTAGGAGTATCACACAATTATAGGTTACAACAGAGACAAGAAATATAGTATAAATTTTGAAAACTACTATAATATTTATAACATGAATATTATGAAGAAACTATCAATCCCTGTAATGTTAAATTCACCTTTTCAAACAAAGTATAAACCCTTTAGGAAGGTTCTATACCACCTGGCTAATATTTAAGAATTAACTAATGTGGTAGGTAACCTTTTGTAATCACACTTTTGGTCAGTCATCTCAAAAAAGTGAAAATGAAGGTCTACATAGACATTTTTATATAAATTTCATCACTGTTTTGTTTGTACCAGTTAAAAGTGAAAACATCTGGGTGGTGGTGCATGCCTTTAATCCCATCCCTTGGGAGGCCAAAGCAGGCAGATCTCTGTGAGTTTGAGGCCAGTCTGTTCTACGGAGCTAGTTCCAGGACAGCCAGAGCTCTTACATAGCTCTGTCTTGAAAAAAGCTGTCTTGACAAAACAAAAGGACAAAAAAGGTGGAACACTTTCTCTATTTGTCACCTGATGAACAGATAAAGAATGACATATCAATACTATGAAATATATCTGTGCAATTAACAAACTCTTAATGTCAACAACAACTTGAATGGATATTAATGGAAATATGTTGAGTGCGAAAAAGCTCATCTTGAAAGGTCATGCCATGATTTCACTTCTATGGAACATTTTAGTGCATTTATTCCACTATTACGAAATAACTAGCATTAGGTAATTTATACAAACAAAAATTTATTTCCTCACAGATTTGGTGTCCGGTAAAATGTTTGGTCTCTATTTACAAGGTTTTCCTTGAACATAGTATACTTGGGAGAAGGAATAAGAATGGAAAGAAAGGCAAAAACTGTTTTCATGTGGTACAAGAGGAGAATATGAGCCCATTCCCCAAATTCCTTCTACAAGGTTTCTAATCCCTTATGCGATCACTTTTCCTTTTGACTTTACTATCTCCTAAAGGACACACCTCTTGTTTCTATCATGTTACCAATAAAATTTCAATGTATTAACTTGGGAGAAACCCTTCTGACAGTAGCAAAAAGTGATCAAAATAATAAACTAATGTGACAGAGGACAAGTTAGTGATTGTCAAGGACTTGAGACCATATTATGTGGCATATGGGAGAGATTATAAAGATGAAGCATGAGGACGTTTATGATAGAAAAGTCTTATATATTGATTATAGTGGTAGTTACACACTTATATGTAAGAGAATGAAATAAACATATTGTCCATTTACTGGGTTTGATCACATTTTGTGTAAACTTGAAATTAACAGGAAAGAGGGAAGACTGGAGTCCATTGAATCTCTCTAGTATTTTTACAACTGCCTACACATCTAAAATTATTTAAAACACTTTAAGAGTTACATATCTTTATCAGTATCTAAACACTTATCACACAGACACAGAAATATACACACACAGGAAAGCCCCATTTTCTTTTTCTTTTTTGAGACAGAGTCACACTATGTACCCTTGGCTGGTCTGGAACTCACTTTGTAGACCAGATTGACCAAACTCACAGAGATATGCCTCCCAAGGACTGGGATTAAAGTTGTACACCACCATGCCTGGCTTCCCTCTATTTACTGAAAGCCATTATTTTCTGAAAATATATCCTTCATAAGATGGTGAATTTTCATAAGTAAAGTATCATTGTTAATATCGAAGGAAAGGGGTTTTTGTTGGTGGTGGTGCTTTTCTTTTCACAGGTAGCATCCATTCACATTAACATGAAACCCATGATGGCAATATTTGTGGGTAAGTGTGCATGTGTTTGTGTATACATGTGCTTGTTTGTGCATTCATATGTGTGTATACATGTATAGGCCAGAGTTTGACATTAGGTATCTATCTCACTATTCTAAAATAAATTTTGAGGCAGGCTTTTTCACTCATTCAGATGGGTTAACTGCCCAAAGAGCTCCAGGCACCCCATCTTTGTTTTTCCAGCACTAAGATTATAGACATATGCCACTACATAACTTTTTACATGATTGCTTGGGATCCAAACGCAATTCCACACGTTTGCAAATTTAATACAAGTTTTTAATAACAAAACAAGGAAGTGGCACTCCATTCAATCACCAACATGGATTATATTTTGTTTATATACCATGTTATTCATCATTCCAGAAGTTATGTATCATGCATGGAATAAGCCTATGACTATAGTGCATGTATTTGACCTTAAATAACCAAAAATTTCCCATTGAATTTAAAGTAAAAGAAAAAAACCAACAACAATAACAAAACTCTGTGTGGTAAACATACCAATTGTGCCTAAGATCATCCTTGTTCCAAACTAGCTAACTCCAAATTCTGTTGGAAGAAATCAAATTCTGTTGCTATGAAACCAATGGTTACTCTAACAGAAATATTAGTCATCCATATTTTTATGGACATCAGATAAGCACCCAAAATTCCTTTTCACTCATCCTCCACTAAACACAAGTCATCAAAACTGAATTGTTCTTCTCTAGTGTTCTTTAAAGACAGCCCTACAGACATAGGAATGCTGTCTACAAAGATTGGTGAGGACCTGATCAAAGATAAGGTGAATTTTGAAGCTGTTTCACATTAAGAGGTGTCTAGATAAGGCAACAGCATGCAGTAACAAAAATACACTGTTTTACTTGGGAGCAAAAGTATCACTCTCTGTGTTAAACCCAGGTATCCATGTGTGTTCTGATGGACCTAACCACAGTTATCAAGTGCTGTCATGACATTGGCTGAGGTAAGAGAGCTGTTGCCATTGGGAGGGAGTAAATCCAATGTAAAGTATGTAACACTTCCATTGATACACAAATTTCAACTCACCAGGACAAGTCTTTCCTTTTGCCCAGAATTCCTAAAATCTCCAAGAAATGACAAAATAAGAAAAAGATGAGGGAGCCAGGAAACCCAGGGCTAAGATGTCACAATAACTTCATATAAAAAGTTCAGACCCTTGGAAGATGGGGATGAGAGAGAGTCAGTAACAGGCAGGTTCTTAAATGGTCCTCTCTGGGTGGAAGAATCAAAAGAGAAGGCACTGGAGTACCATCTGTTCATTCCCAGAGGTTCCTGGAATTCAACTCCACCTGGCCCATCTGTCATTCTGCAGGCCTTCACTTTCATTCACACTTAAGCACATATCTCTGCACCCCCCTCTGAAAGAAGCCAGGTATTGATATGACAGACAAATGTAACTATAGTAAATAATAAGAAAGCATCAGTGGACAGAGGAGAGGAGAGGAGTCATATGTGATGAGATGCCTTAGACTGGAATTCTTCAATCAGTGGTTTTCAAGCAAGAGCAATTTGATCACTAAGGCAATATAGGATAGTGCATGGTGATATATTTGGTTTAGGCTGTCACAACTCAGCAAAACTAGGGGGAGATGTCACTGACTTTTACTAAATAGAAACTCTGATCTACAAAAAAAAAACATAATTCCAATTGAGCATGTGATCATAGTTTTCAGGACATGGAGGAAGGAATACCAGAAGTTTAAGGTCATCCTTGGTTCCCCAGTAAGTTCAAGTTAAGGGCTACAGGAGACCTGGCTTTAAGAAAATAAAACAAGCAATTCCTAAAGGTTGGCCTAATGACACAGATCATGCCGAATTATGTAACCAAGAAAGGCCAACTAAGGTTTGGGTTATTTCTGAGCTACAGAAGGAGTTCTAAATGAAGGTATACATGGAACAAAAAGTCAGATTTCTATAGCTAAAATGTCAAGGGCTTCACAGTTAGAACCCAGAATGCACCTCCAATCAGCTGTATGAGATCAGCCAAGTACTTAACTTTTTCCATTCTTTATATCTGTACCAACAAGGTCAGAATCCTAATATCAGCACCACAAGAATTTTTAAGGACTAAAGAAGATATTGACCATGAAACAGTTGTCACTAGTGAGGCAAATATCAAGCATTCCCATGACCCCCAAAGAAGTTCCCTTCACTTTCCATGTTCTTTATAACCTCTTCAATGAAAATCATATAAGCAGAAAAAAAGGGATTAACTGATCTTCCCACAGCTCAGCATTTTCCAGTCTCCTTGATCTTTTTCTGCCTTCTTTTATTTTTCTTTCTGCTGCAGAAGAAGTAAGACTTCCTATCCATCAGTATTCATGGACTTTGAAAAGGGCTTGAAGTAACACTTTTTTTCACATGGTTACTCTCACAATAATGCCACCAAGGATCTATGAACTTAAGGGACTTAAGGAAACTCTTGGGACATTGTTTACTCTGAGAAGACAAAGGGTCAACAGGAAATGTATACTTCAAACAGCAGACAGCCTTTAAAGATAAGTCATTCTAAGCACACTGTAAATCTTGTCATTAGAACTGCTCCCTCAGTCACATCAATTCACTCTAACTCTTCACAGAAGGAAACATAAATAAATAAATATCCATAAAACTCTAATTTTTTTTTCTGAAAACTCCCAAAAGCTAATGAAGGACAAAAATCAGCAGATCCATAATTACCGGAAAGGAGTTGTTGGCATTAGTACAAGCATTGATAAAAAGGGCTCCCACTTCATTTTGGTGACCAGGTTGAAGGTATGGTGGTCTCTGTTCATCTCAGACTCTTAATAAAGAACACTGACTACAACTACAGCAACAACACCTTCACAAAACTCCAGTAGTGAAGGTCGTTCATTTGGGGGCATTAAAAGCAATCAAATAACTCCTAACAAAGGTCCAGAGAATGGGGAAGAGAGATGGCATGTGGCTCACACTCCCATAGCACTAAGAGTAAACATGGTAAAAAAATACAGGAAATAGGTCCTGGGAATTTCCAATATTATGCAGAAACAACTTGAATAGTGGAGACAAAATAGCTAGAAAAATACTTTTGTAGGTGATATTACTTCTTATTTAAATAGGTATAACCAAGGTTACAATATCCCCAACTGTTCCATAGTACTTCTGTGTTGCCACAAAATATGACAGTGGGTTTCAACACTAATATTGGTACATTTGTTCAGTTTCTAGAGCCATTTAAATTCTGAATAGCCTAAACCTAAGTTTGCAAATCACTGATGGACCAGGCCTACAGGTGGCCTTGAAGTTAGGGAACAAGGAGCTACTCTGCTACTAGCTTTTATTGACCCCAATGATGTTTATGTTACTGCATCCTTACTTCCTTACTTTAGTTAAGAAAACTTATCAAGTCCAGATCTTTCTGCTTTGGGAACAAAAACCAAGGCCATTCAACATGTTTTACAGGGTGCTAAAAGGCATGTGCAAATATGCCTTGCTCATCTCAACATTGATGCTCATGTTTTCCCATCAAATAACACAGCATGGAATATACCCAGTGGAAATAAAGATCTAAAGAGACATAGCCCTGAATTTCTGTCATATTACTGTTGAATGCAAAATATTAGACCTAAGACTCTCATGCTAAGATGCCCATATCATTTATTCTGAGCTGGAGCTTCTTTTCTTTTCATTCTTTTTTCTTTTGTGTGTATGTGTATGTGTGTGTGTGTGCCTTGTGGACAAATGTTTATCTTGAAACAAGATTGCGAAACTAAACCACTTAAAATACATTTATGCTCAGCAAACAGATTTATAATTCAAGAATCATCTAAAAAACTAGACTTTTCAATGTGATTCAGTAAATATGTTCTGAATACTAGTTTGCAATTTCCTAATTCCATTTTCTGTATGTACTACAAGTCTTCGAAGAGGCAAAATTATTTTAACTGAAGCTACTCACTCTGTATTTCTTGACAGTTCTAATACATTAATACACCCCCATTTTTTATTTAATTATTGAAAAATACTTTTTCACACAGTATATTTTGGTTATGTTTACCCATCCCCAATTCTTATGACACCCTTCCAACCTCACTACCTACAAACTTTGTTATTTTTTTCTCTCTCTACTTAAAAACAAAAAAAAAACAAGAAATGAAAAAAGGAACACATACACTGTCCCACCACCACAAAAGACAGAAATGAACATCAAAATAAGCAAAAGACCAATAAGACAAAAAAAAGGCAAAACAAAGAAATTGGAAACAAAAAGTTTACAAAAATATCATTGAGTTTGTTTTGTGTTGGCCCACTGTTTCTGAACATAGGGCCTACCCTCGAGTGTGATTGATAAACCCAGTGAGACTCCACTGGAGAAACCCGATGTCCCTTTTGCCAGCAAGTATCAATTGCAGACAGCTTCCTGTTTAGGGGTGGACTTAGTGTCCCCTTCTTTTCAGTGCTGGGATCCTATCTGGCTTGAACCTGCACAGGTCTTATGCATGCTGATACAGCTTTTTGAGTTTATATATGCTCATTAGTCCTATAGTATACGGAAGACACTGTTTCCTTGGAGTCATCCGTCACCAGTGACTCTTATAATTATTCTGCCTCCTCTTCCACATAGATCCCTAAGCCTTGAATGTAGGAATTTGGTGAACCAAACCACAAATATTCTTGCTATTCCAGCTTTTATAGGCCATGATCATTATCTCTAGTACTTGAACAGACAAAATGACCTCTGCAAATTAACTTCTCCATTGGTTATAGTCTTATTGTACAAGTTTCAAAATCATACACACTAAAATACTTCAATATTTTTACCCCTACATATGCCAACATAAATTATGATATGTACTAGAATGATTTCTCTGTGTGTGTGTTGGTGTAAATGTGGGTGTGATCTCATTTAGACTTCTCTGTTGCTCCTGAAACTTAGGTTCATGTTATGTTATATGTTTGAAATATCTGATGGAATCATCAAATGCCATTCCTAGTTGTGGTTTGAATGAGAAATGTCTCTTATAAGTTTAGGTATTTGAACATGTGGTGTCCCAGTTGAGAGCACTGTTGGGGAGGTTGTGGTGCCTTGACAAAAGAAATAGTAAATCACTGGGAGTAGGACTTGAAAGTTCAATATCCTTCCCCTACATCCATTATACTCTCCCTTATAAATGCTCGTGGTTAAAGATGTGATCTGTAGGTTTCCTGCTCTGACTGTTATGCTGTCCCCACCCTTAAGAATTCTAACCCTCTAGAAGCATAAGCCCAAATGAAGTCTTCCTTAAATTGCCTGGGTCACAGTGTTTTTACCACAGCAGAACAAGTGTAATGGACAGAGAAGTCAGTACCTGATAGTGGAATGTTGCTGTGATAAACCTGACTATGTTTGTAGAGGACTGGAGGGAGACTTTAGAACTTTGGATTAGAAAAGCAATTGAACACTTAAAACAGAGCTCAAATGGCCATAATGGTAGAAGTCTGGAAGACAGTAGTACTGACAGCAATGTGGACAGTGGAGCCCCAGATCAAGAGTATCAGAGGGAAATAATATTAGCAAATGGGCTAGAGGCCATTTTTATAATATTATGGCAAAGATTCTGGCTGTTTGTTTTTTGTGTCCTGAGAACTTTATTGAGGACAAATTAAACAATAGTGCATTGATTTCTTTGGTCGAAATGTCAAGAAAACATAACATTGAATCTATTGCTTAATTATTACTCATTCCCTTATATGAGTATACAATAAAAATGAGCAAGTGGGGCAGAAAGAAATGTAATTTGGAGAGAAAAAGTGGACTAGGAAACTTAGTGTAACAGTCAAGATAAAGACTGAAAGGGACTATAATTGTTAAGGAGATTGGTACCATCCAGGAGAGGCCTGATCTGTACTGGATCAATAAATGCAGTACTCAGAGTACAAGACTCCACCCATCTAAGCCTCCAACTTGTCAAAGAGATCCTAAGGCATTTTCTGCTTTTAGAAAGCAATTGCCTCAATTCACAAAAGCTGATGGTAAAGTGGTTGAAGGGAACCAGTTTCATGCTTCTGACTAAAGATAACAGCTCTCAGCTTCCTGATCTAGCTACCAGCTGTCATACTGTCCCTGTCATTGTGGAGTCTAACTCTTTAAGACCATCAACTCAAATAAACTCTTTCTTTATGAGTTGCCTTGGCCATGGTGTTTTATCACAGCAACAAAATAGAAATAAAACATCAATCTCATTCTGACTCTCATTCCTTCTGGACACTCATCACTAGAAAGTCAAGTCTTTTCTAATTAGTCTCTAAGACTCTAAGTTGCTGTGATTTCTTAAAGTTCCTATTCTCTCTGTTAAGTTTAGATAAATTACACTGATGTTCCCTCAAGTACACTGATCTTTTCTTTGTCTCCTTTACCCTGGATAAAAGCACTCAATTTATTTTAGTTTTAGTTTTTTCAGTGCTATAATTTCTAATTAATATCTTTTTGTTGAATTTTAGAACAGATTTGAAACTACTTGCAAAAAATATTTCTGTAATGTGATTTAAACTGTTTGCAGTTATCTTCAATCAATCTTATGTTGGTTTCTGATAATGCTGTATATTCATTTTTTGGGGACAGAGTTTTTCCGTGTAGCTTTGGATCCTGTCCTGGAACCTGCTTTGTAGACCAGGCTGGTCTCAAACTCACAGAGATCCACTTGCCTCTAACTCCTAACTGCTAAGATTAAAGGTGTGTGCCACCACTGCCTGGATGTATTTATTTTTTTAAAGGGACCTACCAATCCCACTCCAAGAAATTGATAATGCTGGCTTATTGCAGACAAGAGAGTGCAAGATCAAGCCACTATTCAACTTTTTACTAAAATGATACACAAACCAACAGAGCCACCTTGCTTCTTAGTAGAATGGAGATACCCTCTGGATCTTGAGAATCCCATGGAGGATTTGTGGAGATCTGAGTCACATGGTTTTCTTGCTGCTTGATGTCAGCTCATTTCCCACTTCAGAACAGCTGACATCAAGAAAGGAAGGCAGAAAGTGAAGTTACAAATGAGTCTTGTCTCCTAGCTTATGCTGCCTTCTTGAAACAGGAGGATGCAGAAATTCAGTTCATGGGAAATCTTTGTTTCACTAGCTCAGTCAAGAAGGCTAGATTAAGACAAAACCAGGAATAGAGTGTTCATTTTAACTAGTCTAACTATAACTACAAGTCTGACTATAACTACTCTAACATCACCTGTATTTTAAGAGTGGTAACCAATAAACCTGTGTTGTAGAAAAACCATAGTTTAACTGTTATATGACCCTGAAATGAGACAATTACATCAATCTAAGACTAAGACAGTTGTTTGGTGACCACATACATATGTTTTGAAGTTCACAAGGGACATCAATAACAATGAATAGAACATCTATATTTGTGGCAT